>JAJONR010006956.1:0-41852 GCA_029582245.1 Solanum etuberosum
CTTAAGTTGCCTATTTTATAGCGAGTTGAATATATTATTTTTATTCAGTTTTTAAGCTTTTGTATGCTTGAGTTAGTCTTCCGCTTGTAGTCAGCCAGGATGAGGGTTCGCTTGGGGACCAGCAATGGTTCTCGAGTGCCGGCCACGTCTAGGGTGTAGGCTCGGATCGTGACATTTAAATTAATTAATTGATGTTGACTATGACATTAATTATCTTTTGATGCTTTTGATGAGAGCTTGTGTGTCGCGTTTAAAGACATTTGAAACTAATTATGTACGTCTTTCTGTCGTCGTTTATTTTTACTTGTTAATTATTTAAAAAATTTAATTCTTACCACTTTTAAGTTAACATATCAAAATATATATATTTTCATGTTTTAGCTTTAGCATTATTTATTAATTTTTTAAAAATTATTTTTTTAGAACATTAAACATTAATAATTATGGACATTGTGATATATTTTTCATATCAATCCTTGTGTTTTAATGGACGTGTAAAATTTAAAGTGGATAAATAAAAGCAGACAAAAAAAATATTAGACTACTTTTATACTTTAGTCCTTTTTGTTGTACTTCACATGGGGATGTTTAACTATATGTTTCTCTATGTTGCAAAATGTCGGTGTTCAGAGTATTGTTGAATTATATTTGATGGCGGAGTTAAAAATTTTACTAAATAGTTTAAAATATAAAGACGTAAATACATAAAAAAGTCACGTTATTTTTATCATCTATTATATGTACGTAAAATATAATATATGTATTTTTTTATCGAAAG
The DNA here is from genome assembly GCA_029582245.1 of Solanum etuberosum. Lineage (NCBI taxonomy): Eukaryota > Viridiplantae > Streptophyta > Magnoliopsida > Solanales > Solanaceae > Solanum > Solanum etuberosum. The sequence goes on from JAJONR010006956.1 coordinate 779, forward strand.
GGCTTCAAATGGAACCCTTAACCCTATCTAGCTCTATCCCCGATTATATTGATTAAGGCCGGGATCGTTTGGTTTACGCGCTAGTTATGTGGTGATTATTATATGAATAGATTGATTTACAACTACCAGAAGAGAAAATACAAAGAGTTCAACCTTAATTTATATCTGTATTTCTAAGTAGACATTTAAAATTTGCGGGATCATAAAAAGGAAAAAAAGGGCATGCTTTAGGACTATAATTATAACGTCTTTTAGTCACGGGTGGTACTATATACGGACAATTGTGATTCAAAAGCACTTTGGAGCTTCTAATTCAAGTTTTTGGTACTATTATTATTACGCCTTCTATTTCAATTTACGTGGCACGTTTCATTTTTCGAGAGTCAAACAGTTTAAGTTTGATTAGGAAATGTGCATGAAATCTTCAATTTTTTGAAATGAAATTATATATTTGTAAATTACGTAAAAAGTACTATAAGCCACAATAATTGACAATCCAAAATATTTAAACGATATATGAAAAATTTACGGTCAAAGAAAGACTTATTTGAATTTCAAAGTTTGAAATGTGTCATATAAATTGAGACAGAAGGAGTATTATTTTATGAAGTGTGGGGGGGAAGTAATATTTTTTTCTTGAGGGAATTTTACACAGATCTCATAGCATAATTAAGAGTTAATTACATCTTATTCCTACTTTTTCCAAATTACAAAAATTTCTTAAATTTGATGGAATCTGGATACATCGCATTCTGATTTTGGATACATCCATCAACGTCCTGATGCATAACGTCTCGATTTCGGATACAAACTTTATTTATGTGAAAATAGGAACAAAATCTATATAAGGACCTAAAAAGTGACATTTGCATAAATCAGCCCAATTGTTGATGATAATGGGCCTAAAAAATTAGTTCAATGGTGGATCTATACATTTTGGTTCAGAAAATTATCATTTTTGTACAAACATAATGGGCCTAAAAAAACTAGCCCACTGGAGCCTTATGAATTATGATATAGGTATATATGTGGGATCTCATCGATAGGTCTCAATGATTCTTATCGGGTTGGTTCGGTTTATGACTAGCTAATAATAAATTGATAATAGTAAAACAATATAGACATGAGACAACTATTTCAAATGATCGTACTAGGAATCAACAAATTTCTCTCTACTATCATAAGATAAATGTATTTCAATCTTCTTTCATGTTTCAACATTATTTCGAAACTTTTGCATGTCTAAGTCGTATAACTACATAGATTCATCTACTTCACATGTCTAACATACACAAAATCAATAGACAATATAACTTTAAATAGAATATTAGATAATTAGACTTTTAGAGTGTTGGAATTGAACATAACTAAACTACACTAGTAACATTTTTTTTACCAACAGAATGTGGTGCATTGAATGGGGTTGCTCCTCTTTTAATCAGATGTTTTGAGTTTGAGTCCTAAATATGAATAGTTTTTTGGTAGGAAGCGGTTCTCTCCAAATAGAGCCCTACACAACACGAATTCAAACCTTAGTCTGACTCCAATATGAATATCACACACTTAAATTCAAAACATATTATTCTTTTTACACCGTCGATGTATATATGGAACTTAAATACTTCTATATATATATGTGTGCTAGACAAGCAGACACAACATGCTTCTACTATGTATCATTTTCTTCTTTTTGTCTTTGGTGGGGGTAATTAATAAGTGTACAATTCCATGATTTCAAAAAATAGCATAAGGTTGATGTCACATTTATGCTAGAAAGCAATATCTTGTGAAGTAATAATAAATACTAATGTAAGTTTCTTGTTATACGTACTGTACTCTTAATATATCATTAATGGCTTAGAGGAAGAAAAAAAACTCTCCATGTACCTCATAGAGTCATTATTAATTCTCCTTTCTATACCATTTATTTATTTCCCTTTCATGACTATAGTTTCCAACAAGAACTTTATTAAAAAAATCTAACTTATATTCCCACAAGCTTTTTTTTTCAATCTAATTAATTACTTTTTGAACTATATTGTTTTAAAGTACTCATGTTAGTTAGTTCTTTAGCATTTTCCAAGTGTTGAGAGTATTGATGGAGTCAGAATTTTGTACAAAGAAGGCTTAATATCTATTATATATACATAAAAATAATTTTAAACATATTTAAATAGTGTATTTTTCATCGAAGAGAGTTTGAATCGGCTCTATCTGGCTCCGCCCCTGATTGAAATACGTCAAACTCCTCTTTGGTCCAAATCTATTCCTGGGTTGAGTTCGAAAAACATATGAGAGATTGTCTTTACGAATCCAAATACTCTCACGAGGAGCACAATAGGAATAAGACCAATGAAGAGACTTCACAATTTTAAATTGATAATATATAAGTTTTTACTCTATTTTGTTAAATTTATCTACAATAACATATAAGTTATAACTCTTCATATCACACGATTCAAACCTATTGAGGTTCAAATCAAGATGTAAAGTAAATATTCTTATCATCATATCTCATACACAATATAGATAGAATAAACATTTTTGTTGTATAATGTGTCTTTTAAGTAATCACACAAATCACATTTAGCAAATTAAAAGTAAAGAATATGTCTCACACATCCAAACCATTAGCAATATTACTTAATTTAGATTATTCATCAAATAAAATTAAGGAAAAATAACTTATTTCTTTCTTCTAATAACTAAAACATCAAAATTCCAAACAATAAATATATTTTTTTTCCTCTTAATTAAAACCTCTAAATTCCTCCCAAACTTCTTGCCTAGCTAGCTAGTTCTAAACTCACCATCACAAAGTATAGTTTATAACAAGAAAAAAAAACTATAGTCCATAAAAAATAAAAATAAACAATAAGCAAAATTAAACACCTAATTCAAAACCCTAATAATTTGTACACTCATTTTGTCATCACACTTATCAACTTATGATTATGAAGTGCCACCGTGTTCGAGGCGGCCACGGTGGTGGTTGTAGTCGTGGCAGGTGTCGTAGTAGTGATGGTTGTGGTGACAGAGGTGGTGGTAGCGACGCGTTCACACGAAGGACACATAGTGAGAGTTGTGGCAGGAAGTTGCATGTAAAAAGGTTGTGAAGATTTTAAAGCTCTTAATTCTTGAAGCTCTTTGTGCAGCCTTTTATTCTCTTCTGTCAATGTCTCACAACATTTCTTTAAATATTCACTATCTGCCTCTGTCTGCTTCAATTTTGTCCTGAAAAATTCAAAAAGAATAATCTTATAAATTTGAATTTAATACACACAAAATATCGTACGAAAAAAGAATTTTTATAGTATAATAGGTCACTCATATTTTTAGTTATTTGAGTAATAATAATTCTCTAGGTCTCAATTATGTTGTACTCTTGTTTTGACTATCCTTGAAGTTTAACAAAAAAAAAAAATGAAGATTTTTAAAATTTATGATCTTCAACAATCCTCGCGATTGTCTTGTTCATGTTAACTATCAAAGAGTTTCATGCTTTGATAATTTGATTATTTTAGACCATGAGGACCCCAGTCGTACTTAGGGCATGCAAAAGAAGTAGTCAAATGATTGCCCGGTTCCCTTCCCCTCGGTCTTTTTTTACTGTGTAAATAAGGGCTTAGTTTGTATGAGTATTCTGGGCAGGTCGCGACTTAAACATTTGCATGATTATAGATTATTTATTAAAATTAAATTGTAAATTTTGAAGTTAATATTATGAGTATGATATATATACTATATAAATTATAATGCTTAACTAATTACCTTGCTCTTCTATTTTGGAACCAAACTTCTACTTGTCTTGGACGAAGATTTAATTGTTTTGCTAGAGCAAGCTTCTGTTTCTGCAATTATAATAATTTTTCATATTTCAGAACATCATCATCAACAACATTAATGTAGCACAAAAATTAATATAAGAAATAACATAATATTTTAAACTTTTTTTTAATATATATCATAAAATCTGCTAATCGAGTGTCTTATACAAGGCCAGAGCCAGTGACGAAGATAGGATTTTCATTAAGGGTGTTTAAAATACGAAAAAGTAAGCACTCGAAGAAGTCAAAGAGGATTCAACATCTCTTATATATATACATAAAATATAATTTTAATCATGTATAATCAATATAACTTTCCACCATAGAAGATCGAATAAACCCCTCGGCCCTACCTAGCTCTGCCCCGACTCAAATATATATATAAGAGGTAACCATAAATCAGAGACAAATCCAAAATTTATACTCTATTTGAACTCCATAGTACCTTCAAGTTAATATACTATAGTAATTGAATTCACAATTAAATATTGATAGATATTTAATGTAAATGTATTTTTCCTAATTACATAAGGTCTAGAAGGAAAGCCTTGGCATAGCACATTAATTTGTTGTCATGTGATCAAGAGGTCATAGATTTAAACTGTGAAAACTATTTATTGCATGAATACTTGTATTTATGATCCAGTCCTTCCTCAAACCATGTGCATAGCAGAAACTTACTGCACCAGACTACACGCATATTTATTCCACACTATAAAAATTACTATAAATTAGTCCACCTCTAAGGTAACATGAATATTATAAAAGTCAAGACATGAAATCAAAATAATAATTATGAAGTTTGACTTACAGGATTGAGAGTGTTGTGTTCTTTGAAACTTTCTTCAAGAAAAGCAGATTGTTCTTTTGTAAGTCTAAGTTTTTTTCTTGCTGATGCATCTAATTCTTCATCACTTATTCTTGAACAAGAATAATTATTAATATTACCCCATCGATTATTATCGCGATCGCGATCACGTTCACATTGATCTCTCTTCATATTTATTAACTTTCCGTTTCTATAAATCGGAAAATTCATTTGAAAATTTGATATTTCACTGTTCGGAGACGATAGCGCCGCCCCTTCCTCCACCTCCTCCGCCACCACTAGCTGCATCCGGTTGGTCATGTCCAACGCCGGTCCATTTGTTAAACCGGCCGGTTCAGTAGCTACTGTTGAATAGTTAATATTATTAGAAAATAAAGATATCTATTTCAAAGAATTAATCAAATTATATTTACATCCTTATCAAAGCATGCTCTATAAATAATAATATACATAATTCAAATGATGGTTTATTATGTCAAATAATCTATTTTTTGACAAAATGTTCTTTACGACTCTTTCATAAATAACCTTTCTATATCACACAAAATAAGAATAAAGTCTGTAGACACCTCACTCTCTTCCGACCTTACTTGTGAGATCTTACTGAGTATGTTGTTATTATTGTATTCTACACTACCTCTCAATCTTTCTTTTTATGACAATTTTTCTAAAGGAAAACAAGTACCAAGTCCAAAAAGCATGGCAAACCATTCGATATGTCAACTTGAGATCTTGATTCAACAAAAAAAATAATTAAAAAATGTAAAATAGATTATGTTTGAAATTATCCAAAAGGGATCTATCACACTAGTACAATTTTTTTTTCTTCTAAACTCTATATAGAACAAGAGTTTTAAGTTCAACGTATTGACGATATAAAATAAGTCATTCAAAAAAATAATTGCCAACAATCATAGTAAGTAACCTATGTATTATAGCAAGTTAAATTGCGTTCATTACACTATTAGTATATGAGCAATAAGATTTATCTCAACAAAACAAAGAAAGTTTGTAAGATTAATGTTTTGAATAACCTTTAGATACAAAAACAAATAACCCCCATAAGAAAGGGACATAGAAAAATCACTATAGAAAACTTAGATCATTAATGAAATCACATATTTAATTACTTAATTATGTCTTCGACATAAGAAGAAAATATACTCACAATTTTGAGAGAGCCAAGGGAAGGAAAGTTGTGAAGAAGTGTTCTTAGAAACCCCATGAGAAAAAGGGATGAGATCAAGTTGAAGTGATGGATCTATTGATGATGATCTAATTTCTTGATGATTTCTTGATCTTTTTTTTCTTCCAACTTCATCTTCACCTTCATTACATGACTTCCCTAAAACCATGCAAAACCCTACATCTTTGTTCACCTTATTCTCATGTAAAGAAGAAGAAGAAGATGATGACTTTTCAAGAAATATTATTGGTTTTGGGGTATTATCCCCTCCTAAGCTCAAAGCTAACTCCATATTGAAAACTTTTGGAGGAAAAAAAAAGAATAGAAGCTTTTGGAAATGGGAAATAGTTTTGTTGAAGAAGAGAGAACTTAAGGGTCAATTTAAAAGAAGGCATTGTCCAAGCCCTCTTTAATACTATTTCTACTAGGTGTACTTTTCTTTTTTTGACATCTGGTCTCTAATATCTGATATCTGTATTGAAATTTGTTTTAAATTCAGATTCGTGTATTACAAAACTTATTTCTAAGAACGACACTTTTAATAATTTTTAAGGACTCAAACATAAAATATCTGATTAAATATTGTGTATTATGTACTTGCTACAAAGTAGAAAGATAAAAGGAAGAAAACTTCAAAATTAATTATTTTTTCGTTTACTTCTATGTCTCAATATATGGAGCATTATTTTATTAAGTACATGCATAATTTTAAAAAGAAAATAACGAATTTGAAATTTATAATTTAGAATAAGTCTTTAATGTTTGTATGACACTAGATTATTTGGTAAAAGATTAAATAAAAATTTATAATTATAAAATTATATATGTCACGTATATATTGAGATGAAGAATGTTTATTTAATTTTCTTAAAAAGACAAATTGACCGACAAATGTTAAATTAAGAGTGCACGTGAAACGACATAAATATACAACGGTTTGTACTTATGACACTTCCATAGTTTAAATTTGAAATTTAAATTTATGTGTATCTAAAGATTATATATAATAATAATTAGATTTATAATTAGTGGATTGTTCAATACATATATAATATTTGAGCAAGTTATATTTTTATGGACTAATTTTATCATATTTACTATTAACTGTGATTTATGATTGTGCGCAGTTTGGTTAAGTGAATGGTTAATATTAGTAGTTAACTTAACAATAAATTTATTGTAATTACTTGTGCGTTATAGGAATTAATTATAAGTCATTTACACGTTTTATTTTTCATTATCAAATTATATATAAGACTTTCTTGTATGCATATTTATTATGAAAAATGTGATTTTGATGAGGTCCAGGCTAGTGTTTGACTTTAATATTAATTACTATTCCTAAAATAACCTCCTTCTATCGTAAAATATTTATCACGTTTTATTTTTCAAAATTTAAACTAATTGTGAGTTGATAAATTAAACATTTTAAAATGTTTTATTTCGTTGTTTGTGGGATATTACAATGAACTCTTTATATGGACTAGAACAATTTTTCTCATGAGCTAACTTTTAGAGTTAAGTTAGATCCAATGCCCCCATCCTCCGATCTTATATTGTTCACACTCCAGATATCCAGTCTTAGGCGTGTGGACGGTGAGGGTGTTGGAGTCCCACATCTTTTAATTTGTAGGATGGGAACACGAGCTCTTTATATAATTCTTCTCTAATGAGTTAGCTTTTGCAGTTGAGTTAGACCCAAGGTCCAGTTCTTTAAATTTTAAAAAAAAAGCTTCCTATAAAAAACGTACGACTCTCTATTCTCATTACTCTATTCCTAAGACATTTGATACCTCCAGAGATAGAAGTACTTACCTCTCTATTACAATGTTTTAAACTATAATTACACTTATTTTTTTAAACTTAAATTCAATTTGCAATAAGAAATGATTAGATTGACACCACAACTATAAAATAAATGTGGAATTTTAATTAGAAATATTATTATAAATGGTTAGAATTTATAAATTATGAGACGCACTCCCTATGAATGAGGAGTTTAATTATAGTTAGATGCATTAATGAAATTGTATATTTGCTACTTAATTATACGGCTATCAAAATCATAATTTTTTTTTCTTTCTAAAAGTGATATAGCATGACTTAATTAAAAGCAAAAATATAATTAATTTAATAAGCATTATTAATATCGATTATTGCATATTTAATAAGCGTTGTAAATAGTAATCACGTTTAAAAATATAGCAGGGTCCAAAAAATAGGTAGCCATAATGAAAGATGATTAAATGATCAAATCATTAAAGGCCAAAACCATCATTGTTTACAAATTTTAAACGTAAAGTTGTTCACCGTTAATTAATAATTAATTTTTTAATTATTTCCATGATTTGATTTGTATTTTATTGTGATTGATTGTGTAAATTAAGATTGTGACTTAAAACATTTTATTGCGATGATCTAAATCATGAAGAATAAAAATATATGTAATTTATAAATATATAGACCATGCGTTATTTATTTTTTTAAAATTGTATGTATACTTAGTTTTTTAATTTTAATTTTTTTAAGTGATAAACGTTTTGTTATGAGGGAAATAATATTTTTATTTTCTTATCAAGGACTCAACCCATGAAATAAAAGCGTGAAATTTAAGGGAAATAGCTTATAATTAAATGGCAAGAAAGAGCTACAAGAGGAATTTGTTACTCGCTGTCTCATTTTAATTGTCGCTTTAATTTATTTTAAAAAAAATTATGAGAGTAATAATTATTAATTTTAAATTTTAAAATTAAAGTTGACTATTATTTTTTTATTATAGTCTTAATATTAAAAATAATACATGGTATTTAAGAGAAAACAATCAATCCAGTACCTCTATTAAATAAAAATAACCTAATGAACTACATTCTATATTTATTAAGTATTATTTTTTAATTAGCGTGAATTAAGCAAAAACAACGGATAAAATGAGACGAGGAAATGACATTTAAAAAGGTGATTAAAAATTTGGAGGAAATAATACGGGATTATGACCATAATTTGCCCCCTAATTGACCCCTCTCAGACCATATATTTTATCTGACCACATTTTGCTATTCCAAAAAAAAAAAAAAAAATTAAAAAAATGATGGATTAAATAAACTTTCTATAAAAGCCTTGTTGACGTTTAGCTTAAAAAAAACTACAATTGATATCTCTTGGAATCCAATGATGATATATATAATGGCTTTGCTAGCTTATCGACTAAACCATCATCATCGATTTGCTTGGTCATTTTTGTGATAAGGCATTGTCGTTTGTCATAGTTAACTAGTTATTTTTGTGAAAACGTCTACGATATATTTACTAATATTAACGTGACTTGAGATATTGGATGATTCATATTTTTAAGTCAGATATTGATAAACACATTAAACTATTCATATATCTATTACGACTCTCCTATCCTAGACATAATGACGTAATTAATAAGAATATACTTTAATTCTAACGAAACTTGTAAATATTCAATGCGAGTATATGTTTTCACTACAGTAAAAACAACTTTTAGCAGCAGTAAATATTGACATTAATAAAGAGTGGTAAAGTCTTTACCGACATTAGTTAAGTGCCATTAGAACCAATGTCGCTAAAGGCTTTCGGGACATATACAAAGAGTGCTAATTGCCGTTAAAAATACATATTTAGCGACAATTAAATCATTTTTTATGTAGCGTTTTCTTTTTTCGCGGCTTACTATTGGTTAAATATGGTAATTTATTGAGGGGTAAAAAGTACAGTAAAAAAAATGTGGTCCATATAACACTAGGGGAGTAATTTTAATTGAGAAACAAGAAAATGTGTGGGGGTTTAAAGAAGGGGGGGGGGGTGGGTGGGTGGTCCACAAAACGCATGGGATTTGGCTGATTGATTATATGAAGAAGGGTCCTTCAAATTATTATTTTCATACTCGTATTTGAGCCCAATTAAATTTTAATATATGTGTTGCAACTTGTAAGGCTCATTTCTGAGGACGATGCTCTCAACATAGCGCTCGAATTAAAGTCTTCTGAATCTCAATCATTTTATTACGATCGTCGATTAAGGGTCCTGTTTGTTACCTATAAATTATAATTAAAAAAAATAAAAAAAAATACACATGGCCAGGAATATAGGTCAGGTTTGTCATGCCTTTGGGATCCTTGCAATTATTGAACTCATGCATAGTCTTTAATGATAAGAATATTTAAATGGAACAATATATTACATGTATATATAGATGGAATTATTGGAAATTATTAAGTATGAATGGCATAAATAAAATCATAAATGTGACATGAGATAATTACTACCCCTTTCCATAAATAAAAGAAAATGGAAATTAAATACCTAAATAATCAAGTGAATTTTTAATATAATTATAAAACTTTGAATTAAAATTACTGAATATTATCGAATTCATCAATAAAATCATAATTTCACCTTCTTCTTTTTTTTAGATCAAGCATCCTTAAATAACTAAATAGAACGAACTATATCGAATTTATAAATAGAACTATAACTTTGCTGCTAATTATCTAAACTTTTTAATCAAGCATCCTTCTGTAAATAACTAAAATTGAACTATATTTATATTAAATTCATAAATAGAATTATAACTTCGCAGTTGATAACCTACACATTTTTTTAATCAAGTATCCTTCTAGTAGTCCTTTTTAATTAATAACTAAATAGAACTATTTATTTATGTATTTATGCCAAATTTCTGGTCATAATTTAAGCAAAAGTGTAAAGTTAGCTAATAAAATTTAAATGATTTTAATTAGAGGGATTTTGCCCCCTATATTAAGGGCCAAAACTAGGGAGGCGCCGCCCTTTATTCCAATTTGCTATGTATTATTAATTCTATCAATTCATAAAGTAAATTATCTCTATAATAATATTATTTGTTTACTATTATTATAAAAAATATATAATATAATATGAAGAAATTCAGTAATACTTTTTTTAAAATTATTATAAAGAATAATTATTATAGAGAGATCTGATTATAATTCATTAGCTTAAAAAGAATATCTTTTTTTTCTTAGAAAGGAAGGAAAAAGAGTGGTATATTTTAGTAAAGCAATGCTAACAAGTTATGTTACATTAAAGTCTTCACACCTAATTTTTTAGGCATAATTAGCAATTTAGATTTAATCATTACCTAAGATCATATATAATTTGAGGAGAAGAAAAAAAAATACTCAAACATAGAAAATAAAATATATTGTGATTGATTAATCATATATATAATAAGCTTAATGTTAATCACATTTGAATGAAATATCTAGAGGTCAAAAAAGGAGGAAGAAAAAATGCAATAATAGAAAGGACATTATAATAATGAGAGATACTCATGATTAGTGAAATCTTTTCCTCAATGATTTTTTTTCAATATGGTAATTCAAAAACAAAAAAGGTGAAAATGTCCATTTATCTTTTATTGGTTTCTTATCCAGTGTAGTATCTAGTATCTTCATTAATTGGAATTCAATTAAATTCAAATTCATGCCAGAAAGTCTTATATTTAGTCGATTAAATTCAGATTCATGTCAGAAATTTCTACATTTGAGGGTAAAACGCTCCCTAACAAAGGCGAGTATATATCCAAGGGGACTCGAACCTGAAACCTCTTATACCGTCGGTGAAAAATGTCAAATTAATAAATGTGAAAGGGCATGTCACGTGAGTGACGCATGCAATAATTAGGTAAAGAAAATATTGCACCTAAAAGATGACATATTATATATAAATAAAGGGTAGAAATAATTATTATGTACTGAAATACTTAAGTTGTGATGGGGATAGTTGCATCATACACAGCAGACAAATTCCCTACTAGTAATTATTTGTATATTAGGTGTGTGTGAAAAAAAAAAATGTTATGTTTAATACGTAATTTTTAGATATAATGAAAAAACAATTACTATTATATAATCAAAAATTGAAGTGGTGTTTAGATTTGTTGAACTACTCGAAGATGAAGATGACGTGTGTTAGCGGGTGGAGAAAATATAATTAATGTAAAATATTATTTGTGGAAATTATTTTTCCTACTTTTATTATGAAGTATTTTTCATTTTTAAGGATCTTGATTATTTGTATTAGGATTAAATAATCAGGTGTCATGTGAACCTTTTCATGAAAATAAAATGTTGAACGATCAAAAAATTGTATTGAGACAAATAAGATTTCTTCCCTCTCGAATAACTTTTGAATTTAAATTTTGAGTATAAGAAAATAATTATTTTATGCGATATAAATTCAAATTAATCAAATTTTTTTTTTCTTTTATGTGTGGTCAGAAAAGAAAGTCAATCATTCTTTCACTACTTTAATCATACATCTCAATTCTATAATCATAACATGCTATAAAGCACGACTCCAAGAGTGAAAAAAAATTAACTTTATATTACATAAAAATACATACTTTAAAAGTTTATAAAAAGATGTAATATGTTTATATCAAATATGTTCTAGAATGATTAATTTTTTTCCTTTTACCCCCCCCCCCCCCAACCCTATACCCTAAAACCCTAATATCTGAGTTTACGATTTGACCCTTCACCTTAAACCTATTATTTAAATATAATTGCCTTCTCTTATGGAATTATGTGAAGGGCTAAAATAAATGACTAATTAATTAACTACTTTGAGACAATATAATTATAGTAGTACTAGATTTAAAATATTTATCTGAGTATCATTTGAGCAGTTTTGATCTTTTAAGTTCATAAAAATGAACAATTTGAATCTCTTTTAAAAATTTACAAAACTCCAATGATTAAATTTAATTAGAACAATAGAAATAAGAAGAATATTATGATAGTAGTTATTGTTTTGATATTTGTTGTCATGTTTCTTCATCTAATTTTTTGTTTTATTATAATTAATACTTTAATTTGCTTCAGCCAAATTTTAAAACTACACTCGACCCTCGGCAGATCTCGATATCATCATCATCCTACTCATGTATTGCAATTTTTTGAGGGCATTTTGTCTCTTAATTTGACAGCATTTAAACAGCATCCCAAGTTCATAAAAGTGAGATATATAATGAGTAAATCTCATAATGATTAGATAAGGGGAATTAGAAGAGCATGACAATTAAATAATCATGTTGTCTCTCAAAGAAAATACAATATCCTTCTTATATTTATTTAAAAAAGAGGTGGATGTCTTTTCTCTAGTAAGCAAAAAAACATCACTTTTCTCAATTGGTTATAAAAAGTCTTGATTATTATTATTACATTAATCAATTGCTTTATCACTTATCTTAACAATAATGTTGACAATTATGCTAAAAGTTGGTTTCCTCTTAGTTAAATAATTCAAATCATGAATTAACTTGTTTAGATTTTGTCTGTTTACCTTAAATCTTATTTACTTTCTTTTGATTTTGCCTCACTAATCCAATTAAGATTAATCTAATCTCTCCCTAACTAAATGACTACTTTTTTGAAAAATCAAAATTTTACCGATTTGTTTTGGGTCATGAGAGTTGCTACAACAACAATAATATATTCAGTGTAGTCTCACAAAGTGGGGTTTAGGGAGGGTAGAATGTACGTAGATCTTACTCCTACCTCAGAGATAGAGAGATTGTTTCCGATAGACCCCCTTACTTAAGGAAAAAAAACTAAAATAGTCTAGAAAGAGAAGTACCTCTACCTCTCCAGAAACATTGATAGTCAACCTCTCACCCTTTCGTTCTGGAATATCCGTACATCTCATCTTCACATGTTCGAACCATATCAACCTCGCTTTCCACGTCTTGTCCTCCCTCAAAGTCATTTCCACTTTGTCCTGAATATCCTCAAAAAATCATTCTATCCTTTTAATTCAAAACAGATGAATTAATTGATAGTAAAGCTTTGAGAAAGTGTCTAACAAATAAATCCCTCATTGAAGAATTTCTTTAAAGAACTTATTGAATGAACAATATCAGCCTAAACTTCAAATTTCACTTCTGAAATTATACTAGATATGCTATTATTTTTTGTAAACATAGTATTACACTTAGTCTTGTGAGTCTCTTTGAATTTATGTTAGTTTTTAAGGTTATATATTTTGTCGCAAATTATTATTTATGTTATTAAAATATTGTTTAAAGCCATGGATATATTATAATAATTTCTTTTAAGTATAATATATGATGTATACATATAAATATAAAGATTTTTTTTTGAAATGATATGGAATGACAACCCCTTAGTAATAAGTATCTTTGACTCTTTGTTATTGCTACTTAACATTTTCCCTTCAAGTAGTCCCACCATTGAACTTATAAGAGAAAAAAAAAAGGCACACTTATTTATTCAAAGGACTTCGAAGACTATCTTTAGGGATTGTTTGGTTCAAAATCTAGGTTATCCTAATAGTATGATTTCATATTATAATCAAGATAGATTATTTTAGTATAGTTTTTTTTCGTCTTGCTGTAACTAGTAAAGTTATTATCATGTGATCAGAAGGTCACACGTTCATAAAGTCATGAAAACAAACTCTTGTAAAAATATAAAGTAAGATGGTATAGGATAGACTCTTATGGTCTGATTCTTCTTATAACCAAACGACCCCTAATTGTAATAAGTTGACTGGCAATTTGAATGGTCATCATTCAATCAATCCCAAAACAAACAAGTAATTTTCAAGATTTCAAGTGGACTATAATTTTACATAATATTAATCAAACAAATTAACAAACATGGCCTACTTAAATGATCATTTTTTGTTATAATTGATGCATGAAAAAACCCTATAATCATTTCGATTGTGGGTGCATGATTGAAAACAACTTCTGATATTAATTGAGAAAAATCATTTTTTTTCCAATTTAAATAGAGGCAATGATGAAAAATGTTTGACCATTTTTGCTTTAAGTTTACTCCTTTCCTCGTGTGGTCTACTCAATTATGAAGTTTTTTTTTATGAGCCAAATTAAAAGTTATTTTCACTTTAGAATTTTTAGATAATATATAAATATTTCATGCTAGGATAAAATTTCATCATTAGAATAGGGACAAATAAGCCCAAAACACAAGAAGAAAATGGACATTATTAATGGCTTATAATTAATCAGCCTTATTTACACAAGATAATGATCCAAGGCACCAAAAGGAAATTATGAAATTCCATTCTACAACTCCTTTGCAAACTCTAAAACTAAATTTGTGTTTGGACATTCAATATGAAGTCATAATTTGGATATGTAATTTGAAATCATGATTTTAAATCCTCTAAAAGCATGATTTGGAATTTCAATTAATTTTTTTAAAATGTAAAACTTGGTCAACAAGTTTATATTTTGTAAAAAACAGATTCGTTATTTTAAATTTTACAAAAAAAAAAAAAAAAGACTCATGCATTGATCGTACTATGTGAAATGATTATATTAAAGAATAACTAGTTATCAGTATTGTTAAGTGTTGATTAGTGGGTCTTTATAATATTATGTGTATTTGAAAGTTATAATCGCAAATGTTTGTCTATATAAGAAACATAGAGATATATGATTTATCAATATGGCGTCTTAGGATATTTCAATATGTTGTTTATGAACTATGGATGTACAACCAAAACTTTGACTACATATTAATCTGATTTCATACGTATGTTCAAACGCAAGCTTAACATATGTGATGGTATTTGGGCTAGAAAAGTTGGGCCGAAGAAGTAGAGTAGAGGTTAAAGTTGGACTTGTTGGATCCTAAATAAGTAACGCTAGGTCCTGAATTTGGGCTTTATTGTTTGTTGGGCTCAAGGAATGGCCCATTATAAAGGTCATATCAACGGCCCAAGATAAAAGTAGTTGGCTCTAAGTAACGGTGTGTGGTCATCGTTTTACAATCCCACATAAGTAAAATGTGTAGTACAATAAGTTACGAGTTAATTTATATATTATTGTACGTATGGTAGAATATTGAATAACTAAAGAGACTCTGCATAATTAATACTTGCATTACTAATACCTACAGACTGCATTCTTCTAACCAACGAATCAAAATACGTTCTCTCTTTTTTTTCCGAATAACAGTGTTATCTAGACCAATTTACATTCACCTCGACTAGTTCATCAGATACTTATCATCTTCAATAGTGCAATCTCCAATAATTTGTATTCATTTCATTAACTATTAAACCACGCCCTTAGATGATGCCATTTTCTAACGTATAGTCCATTAGAAAAGTTACACAACTTCCTATAAATATTTTATATCTTTGTCTCTATTTTCTTTTTAAAAAATTACTAATAAGAAATAGCTTTTTTCTTGTAATGGGAAGAGTATTTTTTTTTTTCTTTTCTTATGCATGATTTTTGCAGATGTTCATGCAAAGTTGGCAGGCCATATAAAACGGGCTAGCCCATACTTTCTTAGCTGGACTTTTTTGTCAACATTAGAAATAAGGAAAAACTACGACATACTTCACTACCATATATATTATTATTATCTATACTTTCAAAAAAAAAGTATTTTACACTTAAATGCATGTATTTTTGCCACCAGATACACAAAAATAGGAAGAGAGCGAGTGAGATTGGGGAGGGAGGCGAGCGAGATTCATATGTATCCAAGTACATGTGAATCACACTATATACATGTATTTGTATGGATCCGGAGTGATTCACATATATCTGAGATACTAGCTACATGAGAGAGTGACGAGCATGATGGGAGGGAGGCGATCGAGATTTGCTATGTAAGCTAAATACATGCAAATCCACTTGAATATAATGTATCTAAAACATATTACATCAAATTTTGACTCATGTATCTGGACGTATCTGGAGGCATAAAAATCTGATAAGATATGTAATATTACAAATTATAGTGTGTCTAAGTAATTATCTCCTTCTCAATAAAATTATTTGAAAAAAAATATAGATACTTAAAACACGAAAATCCAACCTAATATATTGGATTTTGAGACTTTTGCATGTAAAACTCTAGCATAGTGGAGTTCAACGACTCCTTGAATGTGAATTGCAAGTATTATAATGGAGTTTAAACTTTTAGAAGTTAAATTCTCAAATATTATACTAAAAATCCAATAAATAAATATAAGAACACAAACAAAATATGACTTATCATGATTTTCCATCCAAGAAAAATAAAGGATCCAAAATATAATTTTAGTTTAAACAAATGGAAATCAGTTATATACCACAATTTATAATTTTAATCAGCTCACCAATTAGGGGCGGAGCTAGGTAGGGGTTCGTGGGTTCGAACGAACCCAATAGCTTTTTCGTAGACCTTATATATGTATTAGAAAATTAAGTAATAACTTGTGAACCCCTAATAAAACTGATTGACAACTTAATGATACAGAAGGAGAAGGAAATTTAGAACTCCCAAACTTTTAATACTGGCTCCGCCTCTGTGACACCAATATATGATGTAATATGCATGATTGCTAGTTTAATTTCACAAGAATTGATATTTATTTATTTAAAGAAGAAATTGGAAATCCAATATGTCATCTGCCTCCATTTTCTTAATGCATTATGTCATTTCCATTCGTTCCTCCCTCTAATTTTTAACGAGATATCTCGTGTTCGAATTCTAGGAATAAATTAACACCACCACTTAATTTAAACAAAGTAATAACAAACACTATTACAGATTTCAATATGAATAATTGTGGTGGGAGGATTAAGATTTCTCTATCCTTAAAAGAGGTATCGGTGTCAAACTATGAAAATGAAAAAAAAAAAAAAACTTATAATGCTTGAATGTGAATACGATATTGTATCTAGTGTGTAAATAGAAAGACGATTTTCGATAAATCACCGAGAGAAGAGGATAGTATATTTAAATGAAAAGAAGAAAAATCCTATAATCTAATTGGTTAGTCTGCTTATCTTTGGGTTTTCATGAGCAAAGCATCTTGATATATTGGGACCTACAAATTTCTTTATTTTTTCTATTTCCCCTAAACAAAAATGTATAAAAACAACCCCAAAAAGCCCTCCCATCATTTTGTACTCTCCTTTTCCCTCTCACCCCTTCACACGTGCCACTATACGTATCACCTCGCACAATAATAAAGTCAGAAAATTCGTTAAGAATATTTAAATTTTAATATGAATATAAAATAATATTTAACCTGTATAATCTATAAATTTCTCAGCAAAAGATGTTTTTTTTGTTTCCCATCAGGTGTTTGGTACCCACATTGGAGTCCGGATAAAGTGCTCTCTAACAAAGGCGACTCCGTACTCAGTGAAACTCGAACTCGAACTGGAGACCTCCAATTAAGAATGAAGGAGTACTTACGACTCCACCACAATCCTTATTAGTTAACAAAAGATGTTTAACTGACCATTTTTTACTACATGTGACTACGCCACGCTACTCACACGTGCCACTTCTCATACCATATCTCTCCATCTCTTTTTCTTTTTCTTTATATCATTAGTGGTCTCATATAGTCCTTCCTTATGTTTGTGTGGTGCAACAAATAAAAGTTAGTGAGAGAAAAACCCCAACTTTAAGAAAGAGAAACAAATTCTCAAACACAAAATTCTTCACAAATTTTTCTTTCAAGATCAACCTTTTGAAATATAAATATATATTTTTGGTATTTATACCAAAAAAATTCACATAGTAGAAAATTATTTAGTTATTTTCTTCCCTTTTTTTTTTTTGTTTGTAATAATGAGAATAAGGAAACGTTTTCCTCCTCCTTCAGATCCCCAACTAAACACCAAAAATGAATCTCTACCGTCTGATCTTCCAAATCTAAGTCTTCCACAGCCGTCTGATCAACCGGCCACCGTCACCGGAGCTAAAACAACCACCAGCTGGGTTCTCTTTGGTGGTAACAACAATAATCCACCAAAAATAGAACAAAAGGTTAGTTTTAAATTAAATTAATAAATAGTTCGACTCCCAAAAGTTTTGCTATTATTATTACCATACTTTTTGTTTGCACCCATGATACAACGACTATAACAATAATATATTCAGTGTAATTTTATAAATGGAGTATGTATAAAATGTACGCAGACCTTATTTCTACTTTTATGAATGTAGTAGGATTGTTTCTGATAGACCTCGACTCGAAAAAAGAATATGTATAGTTTTGCACTAATGATGTATAGTAGTATGATTTTTTTTAATTATTTGGTGCTAATTTTATGATGTGATTTAATTTGATTTTGTAGGATATGGAAGACGAAGATGAAGATGAAGATGGGAAATTATGGAGAGAGAAAAAAGAGAGTATTGATAGTAATATTGACAATGATAACAAGTAAGAATAATATTAATGCATAAAAAGAATTGTTCCATTTAATTTATTTATTTTTCATGAAAAAAAAAGGTGAATGATAATAATAGAAGAAATTAAACAAGAAATAATAATACTGTAACTAGAAAAATACTGTTTAGGTTTTTATTCTCATCCATTGATTTAATTCCTCATCTCATCTTAATCTATTTTTATTTTTTCTATATTTTTTTTTGTTTTAATTTATAATGGTCCCCATTTATATTTTAAAACATATCACACGGGAAAATTCTGAATTTTGCACTGTGCACCTTTTTTTTAAAATTAATATATTATATAGTTTGGGAATTAACAAACTTTTTTTGTTTTTGTTCTTGTTGTTGTTGCTTCTTCAGGAACGAATTAAGCTTTTTGAGTACAACACAAATAGGTTCTTTGCTTCATCAACCATCATCATCTTCTGATCTAGGTAAGTTGCTCCGACTCTTCAAAAAGATTATATGTTGCTCTGATTCTTTAAAAACATATTACATGTTGAATCTTTTAAAAATAGTTTATTTTTGAAGCTGGTTACACTGGTGCAAGGGTCCTTCAAAAATAGTGTATTTTTTAAGGTTTCCGACATAGGTGCAATAATTTTTTTGAAGATTCTAGCAACATAGCTAAAATCAAGACTCATATATCCCAATATCCAATGACGTTGCTCTGACTCTTAAAAAAACTGTGTGTTACGTCCTCCAAAAATAGTACTATATTTTTTTAAAGGTTTTTGATACGGGTGCAATGATATTTTTGAAGATTCTAGCAACATAGCTAAAATCAATTCATATATCCCAGAATTCTATGTTGCTTAGTTGACTCTCCAAAAATATTGTCATGTATGATCGTGCCCTCCAAAAGTATTACTTAGATGTTAAGATATTCGGGCTTCTACTCAGTAGAGTCATTCATGAATGATTTGAGATAGTGATTTTTTGAAGGAAGTGTAACAATATTTTTGGAGAGTCGAGCAATGTAAACGAAATTGAGATTCATATATACAATATTGTAGTATATTTTTAATTTTATCATTCTTCTTTTATCATATGCTATGATATTGAACGTGTACATGCACATATATAATAGATGGTAGATGGTGTGAAGAAGATCATAAGGTAATTCCATTGAAAAAGAGATCAAGAGATAATTACCACCACCACCATCACCACGACACAAGTAATATTAACACGATGAAATCGAAGACAAACAAGAAATGTCCACAAGAAAATGTTAACGAGGATGAGCAAGAACACGAGGAACATTATCAACGAATTAATAGTGATCGTAAAGTTGAGCATGTAAACAAGAAGAACAAAAGAGGAAGTGTTATATTAGAGGGATCAAGGTGTAGTCGTGTTAATGGGAGAGGATGGAGATGTTGTCAACAAACCCTTGTGGGATATTCATTGTGTGAACATCATTTGGGTAAAGGAAGACTTGGAAGCATGAATACTGCAGTTCGAAACTCGATGAATAATAAGAAAAAGAAGAAGAAAGGAGAAGAAAAGGATAAGGAATCGTACGCGTTGACAAATGATCATGAATATTATGGTGTTGATGATGATAATGATGATGAAGATGACAAGAAGAAGACGAAGAAGATGAAGAAGCTTGGAATGGTGAAAGCTAGATCTTTGAGTAGTCTACTCGGTCAAACGGACAATGCAGTTGCAATGATGATAGTTGATAATGATGATAAGAACAAGTAACAAATTATGAAGATGTTGATCGGATATTATTTCATGTACTTATAGATGTTATGGCTAGCGCTCATGTCAGATCCTTTAAAATGTTATGCTTATGAAATTATGTTAAGGGTTCAACATGCATGAGTGCAAGTGACAGTTATATTATTATTGAAGAATTCGAGTAACATAGCTAGTTGGAATTAGTTTTTTTTTTTTTTTTTTTTTCCAAGATGTAGCTAAGACAGTTTGCTCATATAATATGTTTCTTTAATTGCATGAATTTTGTTCATTTGCTTTTTATTTAATTTAATTTGCTGATCACCTTTTAATTTATTTTCTCTACTCTTTTTGGAGCTATTCTTGAGTTTAGCTTTATGCTGGCAACAAGTTAGCCACCACATTTGTGATTCTTTATTGTTATTAAAATAATAATGCTAATTAATATTAACAAATAAAATTAACAATAACTTTATCATCAATAAAGAAAAGAAATGTGCAGATAGTTAGTTGCTCACATGTGATTAATATTTTTTTTGTACTAATCTATGGTGAATTTGATATATGGCAAATTATATTCCAGTAATCAAGTTAATTCTTGAATTATTTATATTGTATATATATCTTTTGATATTTCAATTTTTTCACAGGACAATATAGGAGTAAATAAAATTAGTAATCCATATTAATTCAATGATGGAAATGAATTTCGAATAAATAATTAAGAAATAATGGTTAAAAATACGAACTATTTTTTTCCGAATTTCACATTCCAATTATTAGTTGTATTTTCTTTTCCTGAACTATCGTAGTCTATAAATCTATTAAAACACCTCTTCTTGAGTAGATCGACGGTGTGAAACTTGCCAAAAGAGTAAGTATTTATAAAAGATTTAATTTAACTTCCATATGGACAACTAAAAACATCTGTTTTTTTTCCAGAATATTTGTCATCATATTATAAAAAAATTATGCATGTGTTTTCTCAAACCACTCGGTTGCATCTTATGTTCCACAAAAAAGTAAGTATTTATAAAAGATTTAATTGTATTGATCACGCATATGAGGCACATGTTGTAGATCTAAAATAAAGTCGTCAAAATGTATAAGTGTTAGACGAGCTCAATATATATATCACGTATGTTAAAATAATCGATCGACTTGAGGAAAGATCAACCATACAACATGATAATGTTTCTATATATAGACCTAGCTAGTCCAGCTATATTTAATTATACTTTGTCATATGAGATCGACTTAGAAGAATAGTATGTACACAACCTTACGTAGACATTATATTGAGAGATTACGCACACTAAGCTATGCATGGGACGACTGGTAAAACAAAAGAGAGAAAAGAACAAAAGTTAACATTCGTATATTCTTCATCCCCTATTTTTGTAGATTTTTCGAGACAATTAATTATTTTTTTTGTAGTTTCACGAAATTTTAACGGTGCATCTGTATGTCGACACAAAACATATCTAAACCATCTTAAGTTGTCTTTTCTTGCATTTTTTTCTCAAAATGTGTTACGTACTTGCATATTTTAATTAGTAAATTATGTGATCATTTTTCTACTTTGAAGTGAGCCTATGAGTTGTTTCGAAGCTCAGTAGCTAGAGTGTACTCGTGTGTTAAAGGGGTACACGAATTTGAACTACTAAGTGGAATCAAACCTTTCAACTTGTCATTTACACTCTCTATCATAATATAATCATGACTACGTACACACATTCATTTTAACATTCGTATTGCTACAACACTCTTATCCCTCATGAATATGCTGGACTTGAGAGGCCTAACAACATTCACTATCATATAACATTAATCGTCGATGTTGTTATAAAATACATAAAAATTACTAAGTTCCTAAAAATAATACATCATGTTATATAAAGTTAAAATGTCTAGCTAGCTAGCTGTTTTCATGCTACAAAGCAACCAAATAATTGGCTTTGTGGATAGCATGTAAGATGATGGCATCCAATAGGATTCCAACTACAATACAAGGAAGAATCTATAAATCTATTGAAAGTTTGAGACTAGGGACCCCATATATATATATATATATATATATATATATTAATAACATCAAAAGAAACAAAAAAGTGGTAAAATAATGGGGTCACAATATAACTATATGAGATAAGCTTAGCTTGCATGAATTGATGACTTAACCCAAAGAATTGTTTTCCCAATATGGGACCTTTATTTTTGTTGGCCTTTCATATCCCCCACCCAACCATTCATTCACATGCTAACTAGATAGTGAAATAAATATAGTTTGATTATATTTTAATTTTTTGAAATGATAAGTATTTTGGGTTAAATATTTTTAATAATCATGACAAGTAAAATAAATTGATCCAAAAGAAAATATGAAAGGAGATTACAAGCAGGTGTGGAGCTAGAAGTTCAAGTACGAACTTATTAACTTTTGCTTAAATAACGTTCTTGTATTAAAAAGTATAAATTTCAGTTATTTACATTTGAAATCGTCGTTATAAAATTAAAAACTTATAAGGTCAAAATTCTGAGTTTGACTCTAATTATAATGTGGAAATTGAACCCTTATCAAATACTACATTGTTTTGGTTCCATTTAAGGAAAACTTCTTAAGAAATCTAACATAGAGAAAGTGGAATAATATGTGTTTAGTGATGGTAGGTAACCCAATGAGGGATTACATAATTAATTAGTGAAGAATGCAGTCCTCTAATCTAAGAACTAATATAACACGTTGAAAACCAATAGATACTTTTTCTTTTTCCGTTGAATCTGCCATCGTTATTTTTCAGATATGCATAACATAAACTTTGTATCAATATAATAGTTCATAAACTATGAAAAACAAATAAATCAATTAGATAAGTATCATGTAATGAGCTCGATCGAAAAAGCATGCAATAGTTGCATTCAAACTTAAGATCTCTCATTTAGAAGATATCTACTCAGCTAATTCGATCATCCTCACATTCGATTGGTGAACAATTTGTATTTAATTGACCAATTCAAAAAATATTTTCATCAATATTAAAATATGCTTAACTAAAATTTCAGAAGTTTTTTTTTTTTTTTTTTTTTTTTAAGGAAACCTACTATTTTTAGCTTATGACAAAATCTTCTTTAAATAAATATTTTTGGCTAAAAGCTTGACCAAACATCTCAATAATCTAAAATAAATATTTTTTTAAAAGAAAAATAAGTATTTTTAGTTTCTCAGGTCATATCAAATTAGGGAATGTTTTGTTGTGTGGTATACATATTACTTTTTCCAACTCGATATAAGATTTTTCGATACAAATTCAAATTTAACTGAACCTAAATATAGACACCAAACACAAAAATAAAAAATAAAAATTTGACCAAACCAACTATTAATTGCACCTACAAATCTGAGTTGTGATTCTCTTGATATTCCTATATATAAGTATTATATAAATAAATAAAAAAATTGAATATACATATATCCTGTTTTACAATAATGGAATTATTAGAAAAGGGAAAAATATAATAAAGAAAAAGATTTATCTTTTGGTTGATCAGAAAATTTTCACTATATCGAAATTGAAATCTAATTTCACCAATAATTTTGGGGGCACGCAAATCAAAGTGATTTTACTCGACTGCTTCGATCAACGCAAAACCCTAGAGGTAAAAAAATCTGATTTTTGTTTCAATTTTCATTGATTTTGCATTCGATTCCTTCAAAATTTCAACTTCAATTCTTGTTTTTCCGATATTGCTTGTTTTTATTGCCCTAAGATCCGTTTTTGAGCTGAAATGACCTGTTTATGAAGAACCCAGAAAAAACACCGACACTTTTAGGGGTGCATACATTTTTTTTGACTATTTTTACTTATTTGGGTTTGTTACCTGCATATAGGTAGGTGTTGTTAGAGGTAGAGGTAGATCGAGGAAGAATTAAGGAGAGATAATTAGACAGGATATGATATGTTTAGCTTCCCGAGGATATGATTCTAGATAGGAGAGTATGATGGTAGAAGATTATGGTAGGTGTAGTTAGATAGGTTTGAAGAGAGGTCGAGGTAGATTGAGGATGAATTGAGGAGAGGTAATTATACAGGACATAATATGTTTAGCTTACCGAGGATATGATTCTTGATAGGAGAGTATGATGGTCGAAGATTAGGGTAGGTGTAGTTAGATAAGTTTGAAGAGAGCTCGAGGTAGATTGAGGATGAATTGAGGAGAGGTAATTAGACAGGATGATATATTTAATTTACCAAGGATATGATTCTTGATAGGAGAGTATGGAGGTCGAAGATTAGGTTGATGATTAGTAGGTAGTAGAGTGTTTTCTCTCTTCATAGTGGTAGAGTAGGGTTCTAGTCTGGAGCATTTATTTGTTCCTTTATCAGTATTATTATTATTATTATGTTAGCATTATCTTATACTTCGGTTTTGTTAGTGTTGTTGTTTCTTTTACTTTGGTTATCTTTAGTACTTGTAATGTCAGTTCTTTTACTCTTGCATTTATTTTCCAAACGATTTTCTTGAACTGAGAGTCTATTGGAAATAGCTTCTCTACCTCACAAAGGTAGGGGTAAGGTTGCGTACACCCGCTCTCCCTAGACTCCACTTGTGGGAATATACTAGGGTTGTTGTTGTGGTTTGTTTATACTGACTACCACTGGGGAATGTTGTTGATAGATTCAATTGGCATTTTGATTTGATGCTTATTGGATTTTAAAATGAGAACTGATTTTTCTTTTCCTTTAATTTTGGCCTTAACATTTTAAGCAGCACAATAGTGAGTGCTAAAGTTCCTGAGTTCGTTTATTGCACAGACAGTGATGGATGATCCATTTTCTGTGGAATTTTAGGATATTTGTTACAGTATGTTGTCTAAATTTAAGTTGATAAAGACAATTTTTTTAACATCCTATATTTCTTTAAACTTGATTTGCAATTTGAATTATTTCGTTGTCACCAAGTAGAGACGTTTTTCCTTGGTGACGAGTTGAAGTTGCAAAAGTAAAATAGATAACTCTTTTAGGAAGGAGAAAGAAGGACCTTTTAAGTACTATGAGAGTTATAGGTGAATGAGGGTAGAGATTTGTTGATCTCTATTGAGGATTAAACTAGAAATGTCCATGTGAGGTGGCACTCCTTGCCTTTGAATTTTTTTACTAAGGTATTGAGTCTGCAGTATTTGAAGCCAGATGGCACACTTAAGGTAGAAGAAGCTTTTTACCTACATTATGTAGACTGAAACAGAATAAAAAGCAATAGCTAGTTCTTGGTCAGAATTCTACTCTTAAATCATCACCTCACCTGTTTCCTGCAAAGTTTTGTTGACAATGCATGTGCACTTTCTTTGTTGAACTGCTGGATTTGTGTCTTTTCAGTAGTTGTCTGATCTGCGGTCTTTTTTTCTCAAAAGATATGAATAACTTGTAGCATTTACAGGGAATTTATCAAGATGATCCCGGTTTGCCCTTTTGCTGGAGCTTCCAGACCCGATGATGCAACTCTTAATAAACCTTATGACGAAAATAAACAACAGGCTCAGGAGAGCAAGCCTAAAATAGAGTCTGGAGAAGCTGCTACGGTGTCACCTAAGTGCCCCTTTGGATATGATTCAACTCTTAAGAAACCTTGTGACGATCAAAATAAACAACAGGATGGCCAGGAGAGCAAGCCTAAACAAGACTCTGGAGAATCTGCAACTGTGTCACCTAAGTGCCCCTTTGGATATGATGGCCAGGAGAGCAAGCCTAAACAAGACTCTGGAGAATCTGCAACGGTGTCACCTAAGTGCCCCTTTGGATACGATGGCCAGGAGAGCAAGCCTAAACAAGACTCTGGAGAATCTGCGACAATGTCACCTAAGTGCCCCTTTGGTTATGATTCTCAAGCATTTAAACTGGGTCCTTTTAGCTGCATGATATGTCAAGCACTTCTTTATGATAGCAGCAGATGTGTGCCCTGTTCACATGTATTCTGCAAGTAAGTGTAAATTAATAACTCTTTTATGGTCTTTCTACTCCCACATACACCACTCCCCTGTTTTAAAAGCAAGAATAAAGGTAAAAACAAGATTCTTCTGGACATTTTTAAGTAGTACATCTTTTTGGTAAACAGGGCATGTCTCTCCCGCTTTAAGGACTGTCCATTATGTGGTGCTGATATTGAAAAGATTGAGGCCGATATGAATCTCCAGAATGTTGTTGATCGCTTTATTGAAGGGCATGCAAGGATTAAGAGGTCTAATAATGAGCAAGAAGATATAGTGGAAAAGAAAACTGTTATATACGAGGATGCATCTTTGGAGCGGGGAGCTTTCCTGGTTCAACAAGCCATGCGGGTATGTTTACCATAAATCTCACTAGTATCTGGTGCAGAAGTTGTCTGCAATTTCTCAGACTGACTTAGCTGATTCATATTGTCATCTCTCTTTCTTGTATAATCTGAGACTAGCTAGTGAATCACATTTCAGGGTTTACACTGACTTTTGGCTTAACTTGCAGGCTTTTCGTGCCAATAATATCGATAGTGCAAAATCAAGATTTACTATGTGTGCAGATGACATCCGAGAACAGCTTCAGAGAATGGGGAATACATCAGAGTTGTGCTCACAGCTTGGAGCAGTTCTTGGTATGCTTGGTGACTGCAGGTGTGTCTCTATCAAAGTCTCTTCTTGAATGAAAAATATGCCATTCCCTTAGTCATTTTTAAGTGTTATCAATGATATTAAGTATTTATTTTTTAAAGTGATTACAGAAGTTTTGGACATTTAGTTTGTATAAAGAAATAACTTGAGCTATACTGTAGTCGAGCTACAGGAGATGCTGTATCTGCAGTCGCTTACTTTGAAGAGAGTGTCAATTTCCTTTTGAAAGTACCCAAAGATGATGTAGAGGTAACTGTTAATGATGTTTCACACACACACATGTATTATAATTACATATTGATGTATCTAAATATATTTTTGTCAACTAAGCAGTACACCTAATTTGATTTTGCTATAAGCTATGATGATATAATGCATATCTTTTCATCTATGAGTGTGCTTTCTTTAATTCCTTAAAAAATCTTTTCAGATCACACATACACTTTCTGTTTCACTAAACAAAATTGGAGATCTTAAATACTATGCCGGTGATTTGCAAGCTGCCAGATCACATTATTTTCGGGCGTTGGATGTTCGCCGCAATGCCATCAAGCAACAGTCTGTGCCATCTCAGGTTTGTGTACCTTTCCTAATCTGATGAACATCACTATTGGCATTGCTATTTGTTGGAAGAATATAATTTATGGCAACGGTCCTGTCAAAGAACCTGTGGCATCTTGATATCTAAAAGAATCATCCCCTTACCCTGAATGTGTGGCATCCTTGGCACATGGAGATTTTTCATTATTTTTCCTCTTGTGTTTAATCGCTGATGAGTTCCACATTTTATTACCTGCATTTATTTGAACATTTGTCCATGGATAAGAAGATTGCTGATGGTTTCTGGTGCTGAGGGGTGATGGATCAACATTTTACCCCCAATTACCCCATTTTGTCATCTCTACTTTTGCCTAAAGCTGTGTGTGGCTTAGGCTCACGTCATAGGTCTGAACAAACAAAAACCTAGTGTAAGTGGAGAAGGGTAGAGTAGCTGGCTATTATCCATGCGCAACTGGGTGGTCCTCTGGGGATTTTTTGGTTAGAAAACGAACTGGCTGGCCCTTTGGGGACTTTTCGGTTATAAAACAAAATTTTATTTTTTTGCCTTAAAAGCCTTAATCCTTGATCTGTATACTGGAAGAAACTTTTGATATCGCTATTTTCGGATCTTGGACCAGAGTCCATTCACATAATGCTGGCATGCTCATACAGAGAAGACTTGCTCTGCTGTTTATGTTTTAGATCTTATGGGGAAGACATTTCTTTTTCCAAATTAAATTAAGCCGAATTTTGGGCAACTTATACATCTACTATGCTCAAAACAAAAGAGTACAGCTAACTTAAGCAACTTATACATGCATGCTGATTTTGATGTTCTTTTGTACTACATCACACCTCTTGGGATGCGGCTCTTCCCCGGACCCTACTAACGGGGATGCTTTGTGTACTGGGCTGCCCATTTTTGTTCAGCACGTCCCATTTTTCTTTTATTGAAACTCAAAGCATTGGCCGCTCCTGCTTCATATAATTCTCTTCCGTTGCTCCAGATAGTCGATGTGGCCATTTCCTTAGCCAAAGTTGCTGATATTGATCGAAATCTCGGGGATGAGGATACCGCAGTTAAAGGATTTCAAGAAGGCATAAAGTTACTGCAATCCCTTGAACTAAAACCCGAAGAAGTTAGCCTTGAACAACGGGTAATTCTCATCTACCTCTTATTTTATTTTATACTTAACTGGTGTATTTTCGTTATCCGGCAGACCTGATTTGGTCCTGTGTCTTCTTGCAGCGACAATCAGTGCTCGAGTTCCTCAACAGCCAACTTGAAAAGAAAGAAACTTGACTCAGCTGCCCGAATGAAAGTCTTTTCCTACATAGTTAAGGACGAATAAGAACAATGTGTGTTATCATATAGTTTGGTGTAAACACTAGATGCTCGGTTCAGAGGCAATCTGAGATAAACTTCGGTGTAATCGCCGTAGAATAAGTGAGATTTTCAAAAGTAATATGCCTGTGGCCAGTCAATATAGTCCTATGTTCCAAAATTTCAGTGTCTTGTGCATGTGTACCTCTTAGTATCTCTACAATTTCAGTATCCTTACCACAAGTTGACAATATTATTAAAGTTATTGGAGGTTTCTGATAATGTTATAAAAGTATAATGTGTGGTTCTCAAACTATGACTCAAAAGATTATTTTTTGTCTTTGAATTTTTAGCTATTGGCAACTAATTCCACAGTTGAAAAGGAATGTGTCAGTATCATGACAAAAGGTGATTATTGCCTTATTCTATATAGAATAAGATTACCCAAATAAAATAGAATTAAAGAGCACAATATTCAACTTGACCTTTTCTCTTAAATCTTTTCGTGTCGAGGGTCTTTCAAACAATCTCTCTATCTTTACGAGTTAAGGGTAAGGTTTGCACTTTTCGGATATTCTACCTTCTCCGGACCTTATTAGTTAAACTAATGATTCTTACAAGTAATAATACCAGAAAAACGTGGAGCCTTATCTCAGTATTGACATAAGATATATACTTTAAAAAATGTGTTTTAAGTCTTCTATGATTAGATTATATATGATGAAATCATTAGGTTAGGATTTTCTCCAGCTAAAATCTCAATTATCACAACTTAAAATCTTGAGAAGTCAACCCTTTTTTGGTTTGGAGAATACTTATTTGCACTCGATATTTACGTTAAATCAAAGTGAATGTTTAAAAAAAGAGTTTTTGCATTGATGAATCGCGAAGGTGAAGAGCAAAGGAGGACGGGATAATGAGAATTGAACTCACACTTATAGCGTGGGAGACTTTCACTAATATTACTAAACTATAAACCTTGACCGTTAAACCAAAAATATATGTATTGCATCACATAAAATTCAAAAGGAGAAAACAAAATGTACACTTCCTTTCTAGATGTATAGATCATGTTCATGAATTAACGAAATATGGAAAAAAAGCTCCATCTGTCATTGTCATTATATTGTTAATAACCAACTTCTCTCTCTTTGGAAGATTGTACCGTTGACAAACAAGGCAATATGAGAAAAGTAAAAACAAACATGCAAACCAATAACAAGCTTATAAGAATATTAAGAAAAAAAATTAGTGTAAACACCAAGGAAGTTTCTTCTTAATCCAAGTCAAACATTTTGATCAAATCACATAGAAACTTTCACCATAAAATGGAGAAACAAATTTTTACTACAAATCTACCACATTTTCCCTCTTGAGGCATAAAAAAAACATAGTTTTTGTTATATGTTGATATGTATTATCTAGGCAAGATTAGTTATATAACTAACTTTGTTCATCTTTTGATCATATTAATACTTTTCTTGGAAGTATTTTTGGTTCATAGAGTGGATTGTCTGAGTTTCAGTTACCAAAATTTCACAAAGAAAAACGAAAACGATTTCATTACTACTGAGCACTCCTACATAGCCTTTGATGCTATCCAAGTAACTGGCGATGCTCGTGGTACTTCCATCAGTAATTTGTCTGGAAGGATATGGTATTCACAACCTATGAATCTATGGAACAGAAAGAAAAACATGACAGCCTCGTTTAATTCAACGTTTGTGATCAATATCAAACCTGAGAGTGATCCATGGGGTGAAGGATTGGCTTTCATATTGACTAAAGAAAGTGGTCATGACTCAATCCCGGATAACAGTTATGGACAATGGCTTGGAATTGTGAATGGAAGTACTAATGGATCTTCTTTAAACAACATATTTGCAGTTGAATTCGACACAAGGAAAAGTTACCTTGATGATCTTGATGACAATCATGTTGGCATTGACATAAACAGAATCAACTCTGTCAATCAAGTCTCGTTGATTGATCGTGGTGTTAACCTTTCACGAGCTGTTGATGTTATAGCAAGTGTCCGGTATGATGGAGAATCCAAGATCTTGAAGGTTTATACATTCATGATCAATCAAACCGGAGACAATGAAAGAAATCCCATCATTTCCATGCCTCTTGATCTTTCTAGTTATCTCCCCGAGGATGTTTTCGTAGGATTTTCAGCCTCAACTGGGATATATAATCAGCTTAACTGCATAAAGGCATGGAATTTTACAAGCACAGATATTGGGAACAATAATGAAGTGAGCCTGTTATGGTTGTGGATATTTATACCAGTAATATCGGTTCTTGTTATGTTCTTAGGTGGGGTTTTCGTATATTTCAGCTGGTGGAGAAAAAAGAAGAGGATGCAAGTGTTAGACCAATCTGAGAATATAGAGATTCAGATTCAGAATTCAGCTACTGCACCTCAGAGATTCCACCTGAAGGACTTGAAACGAGCAACGGGGAACTTTGATCCGAAGAACATTCTTGGAAGAGGAGGATGTGGAGTAGTCCTCAAAGGGATGTTAGATCAAAAAGAGGTGGCTGTGAAGAGATTCTTTAATGATTCAAGTCAGGGGGCAAAAGATCTCATAGCAGAAGTCACAACTATTGGCAATCTCCACCATAAAAACCTTGTCAAATTGATAGGATGGTGCTATGAGAGCAATGATCTCCTTGTAGTCTATGAGTTCATGCCAAATGGGAGCTTAGACAAGTTGATATTTTGCGAAGAAAACGGAAAAGGTTTGAGTCTGAATTGGGAAATAAGGTATGGTATCATCTGTGGGATTGCTCAAGCACTTGATTATCTGCACAATGGATGTCAAAAAAGAGTACTTCACAGAGACATAAAAGCCAGCAACATCATGCTTGACTCAGAACTCAATGCTCGGCTAGGAGATTTCGGATTAGCTAGGACAGTTCAAGTGAATGGAAAGACTCACCATTCAACAAAAGAGATTGCTGGTACTATAGGCTATATGGCACCAGAGAGTTTCCATATAGGCCGAGCCACAGTTGAAACAGACGTCTTTGCATTTGGAGTGCTAGTTCTTGAAGTTGCTTGTGGTCGAAAACCTGGAAATCGATATGAGGAGAACAATTATACTAACAGAGTCATTGAATATGTATGGGACTTGTACAAGATTGGAAGGATCATTGATGCCATAGATGTCAGATTGGATAGAGACTTCAATGAAGAACAAGCCGAATGTGTGTTAATATTAGGATTGGCTTGTTGCCATCCAAATCCTTACGAAAGGCCAAGCATGAAAACTGCTTTACAGATTCTTACAGGGGAATCAGTTCTACCAAATATCCCAACTGAGAAACCTGCATTTGTATGGCCAGCCAAAGCTCCATCGTCTAACGAAGCTGCTAGTGACTCTCTCCTGGATGGCCAACTTACACCGATTACAGTACTCAGTGGCAGATGACTGCAGAGTATGAGGAACCTCAACAAGGTTAGGTAACTCTTTAGGAGGCAAAAGATACCTGTAAATTCACATATGAATGTCTCTTTCGTTTTTTCTTTCTATGTTTGTGGTGGGGAGTGGGAGATATCTTCTTCCGAGTGTTCGTTTTTCTGCATTGTAAATAATTTTCTACTTAGACAATGTCATGATCAACTTCCGAGCTAAGAATGTTAATATATGGTGTATGGGCCGAACTTAACCTCAAAAGCTAGCTCATGAGAGAAGGATTGCTTAAGTCCATATAAACAGACCCCCGTTCATTCTCCAACCAAGCTTTTGGGGTTGAGTTTGACCCAAAACATGGTATCAGAGTCAGGTCCATCCCCGTTTGGGTTCTCAGTCCAAGTTCCAATTGGGCCTGGGCGTGAAAGGGGTGTTAAAGTGGGTAAAAGTCCCACATTGGTTGGGGAACGGATTGGTGGTCTACTTATATGTACTTAGGCAATCCTCATGAGCTAGCTTTTGAGGTTGAATTAGGTCTAGGTATCATATCTTTACGATAACCATATTATCCCAGTTTTCAATGTTCGGTTCCAGTAGAACGTAGATAATGGTTTGAGGCGTTGGAACCTAAACTCGAAAACCTTTATATGAGAAAACATAAGGTAGACAGACCACTGGTCATGGAAAATGTTTCTTATTTTGAGTACATAAAAATTGAGACCAAAAATATATATAAAATGAATCAACAAGGCTTTTTATCCATAATCCAAATCACAACATTTTTGAAATACAACTCTTCTACATAAAAATATTAATGGTAAATTGCCTTTAACATGAACTGCTTGTTTTTTTTTTTCTTTATCATACCAATGACCAAATATTTGAGATTGAAACAAAAATAAATCAAAAGGAAATACAAATGAGAAGCATATTATATGCAACCAATCGACGGGGAGCTGCTCTGGAAATGCAAGTTTGTTTATTTCTTCAGTTATCTCTTACTCGACGTGCTGTATTTAGAAGCATTTCCTGTGAACAATTGAAGGTCCAGATTCATCGTACTCTGCCTTAGCTATCCACATCTGTATCATGAAAAAAGAAATCTCGTAAGTAAATATCTTACGCGTCCTTGACAATTGTTCATCACATTCCTTTGAAAGAGCTCGGCATTTAGCATAGGAAGTACTGGTCAGCATTTGTTCTCAGATAATTCGGATTTCTCAAACATAGTAAAGTCATCGAAGCAAATTGGTTTTTATGCTAAAGTAATCTACTACTTATGAAGATAGTGAATAAGCTTTAAGATGTGCAACTTTGAAATGAAGCAGACTACAAAAAGTAAATAGATTTTACGTACCTGCTGGAATGTGCTGAGGGAGGCCAAAATAGATCCTCCGATCCAGACACTGTACTTCCTCTCAGGCGGGGCAACAACCTTGATCTTCATGCTACTAGGAGCTAATGCAGTAATTTCCTTGCTCATCCTATCAGCAATGCCCGGGAACATTGTGGTACCACCACTGAGGACGATGTTTCCATACAGATCCTTCCTGATATCAACGTCACACTTCATGATGGAATTGTATGTGGTTTCATGAATACCAACAGCTTCCATTCCGATCATTGATGGTTGGAACAGCACTTCTGGACAGCGGAATCGCTCAGCACCAATGGTGATAACCTGTCCATCAGGAAGCTCATAGCTCTTCTCAACAGATGAGCTGGTCTTAGCTGTTTCAATTTCTTGTTCATAGTCAAGAGCAATGTAAGACAACTTCTCCTTCACATCCCTAACAATTTCCCGCTCGGCTGTGGTGGTGAAAGAGTAGCCTCGTTCTGTGAGGATCTTCATGAGGTGATCTGTGAGATCACGCCCTGCAAGATCAAGACGCAGGATTGCGTGTGGAAGAGCATAACCTTCATAGATGGGCACTGTGTGGCTGACACCATCTCCAGAGTCCAGCACAATTCCTAGCATCAAAATGCTCACTCCACAGTCAGACACGTGATTTTAAGTTGAAGAACACAACTAACTTAATAATTCGTTTTCATTAATTCTGCTCTCTACCTAATAAACAGGACTCAACACAATGTTTCAACCAATAATCAATCTTATACTTCAGTGGAAATGCTGGTTTCGAGCATTTGACAAAAATATTTGTAAGTGGTTGAGCGAAGGCAGAGCTTACCAGTTGTACGTCCACTGGCATAGAGTGAAAGAACGGCCTGAATGGCAACATACATGGCAGGGGTGTTGAAGGTTTCAAACATGATCTGAGTCATCTTCTCTCGATTGGCTTTTGGGTTAAGAGGAGCTTCTGTGAGGAGAACTGGGTGCTCCTCTGGAGCCACACGAAGTTCATTGTAAAAAGTATGATGCCAAATCTTCTCCATGTCATCCCAATTGCTAACAATACCGTGTTCAATCGGATACTTCAAAGTCAAAATACCCCTTTTGGATTGAGCCTCATCACCAACATAGGCATCTTTTTGGCCCATGCCAACCATCACACCAGTGTGACGAGGACGTCCCACAATACTAGGGAAGACAGCCCTTGGAGCATCATCTCCAGCAAATCCAGCCTAACAAGTTCAAGACAAGATTAACAGTCAGTATTTCAGATCAAATAAGGCCAATGCCGTCTTTAATGAGACCAAAAGTTCAGGAGAATCCAGTGAAATATCATAGTTACCTTAACCATTCCTGTTCCATTGTCACAGACAAGGGGCTGAATATCCTCACCTTCTGCCATCTTTTATGTGTTCTGGAATTAGATAGACGATATATTCATGTTACTAAAACCAAAAACGTACATAGATTTCGTGTAATATCGAAGATCAAACACCACAATAAGTGAAAAAATCCTAATCCACAGAACAATAGCAACAAATAGAGTTAAGCTCTTTCATTTATCTCCAACAGAAAAATGGTTCTGCAACATATAAAGATCTCGAGCAATATGATTGGATTAAATCATATGATATAAATATGAATGGATTAAATCCTATTTATGTGGAAAAAATTCATTTGAATGACAAAAAACAACAGAAATGCCAATTGAGGTGCATGCTTAATCAATTGTATATCTTTGAAAGAACAGATTGAAAGAAATAGATCTACCAAAAAGAATGAGAAAAGAAAAAACAAACCAAAAAGCAATTAAATAAAATTATTTCTAGCTTTTGACATTTCACTCAAATGGAAGATACCCATTTGCAGATCCAAGAATCCACCTTCAACAGTAAAACTATTATCCATTTCCAACACAATAAATCAACAAACAAAAAAGATGAAAATCACCACATACACTAACCAAATCAATGATCAATCGAAAGAGAGGAAAATGTTGCTTGGACTCTCCAAAAATGTTGTCACGCCCATGTCGGATCCTCCAAAAATGCACTACTTTTAGAGGATCCGACACACCCTTCGGCATTTTTGACTAGTCCGAGCAACATAGTCAGGAAACCACAAATTCTTTCTCCAGAGTATCAATCTTTATTATGAAATATCCACAAACATTGATTGAGAATGAGAAAGATTTTAAAATCACATCCACTTCCAAATCAATGATCAATGCAAAGAGAGGAAAATGGTGCTTAGACTCTCCAAAAATGTTTTCACGTCCGTGTTGGATCCTCCAAAAATATACTACTTTTGGAGGATCCGACACACACCCTTTGACATTTTTGAACAATCCGAGCAACATACAGGAAACATCAAAATTCTTTCTTCAAATTATCAATCTTTATTAGGAAATATCCACAAACATTGATTAACAATGAAATAGAATTTAAAATCACACACACTACCAAATCAAAATATCAATCCAAATTCCAAAGAGAGGAAAATGGTGCTTGGACACTCCAAAAATGTTGTCGCATCCATGTTGGATCCCCCAAAAGAGCACTACTTTTGGAGGATCCAACACACACCCGTCAACATTTTTGAAAAGTCAGCAACATAGGTCAGGAAACCACAAAATTCTTTCACCAAATTATCAATCTTTATCAGAAAATATCCTCAAAATCACAACACTACCAAATTAAAAGATCAATCCAAAGAAATGACACCCACAAAATTCTTTCACCAAAGAATCAATCTTTATTGAGGAATATCCACAAACATGTATTGTGCATGAAAAAAAAATCAAGATTCAATAGTAAAGATTGTACCTTTAATGAAATTTTCACAAAATAGTATTTGTTGCTCCTTTGTTTCTTGTTTTTTCGAAAGGGGGGAAAATGTATGTTAAGAACAAATGAAAATTGAGCTTAAAATGAGGCTCAAATTCCAATTTCTGTTGAGGAATTTGTTCGGTCGTTGGTTATCATTATATCAGCAAGTGAGTGGACCTCATGACAGCTTCATATTCATGGTGGATATACGCTGTCTGACTTTTGCCTTAGATTTATTTCATGTTAGGACAATTTTACCCCTACCAATCTCGTAAATCGCGTCACCTCTGTTTCGATTTGTTTATCTGATTTTATATCGATACGGATGTAGTATAAGAAAGTAAAGAAGACTACAGAATTTTCTGGTGTTATCTAACCGATATACCTATACAATTCACCTATCTCCATTCTCTGTCCTCTCTCACTCGCCTTTCTCTCAATCTCGCTCGCCACTAATACAGAGAACATATACATATACAAACACAGTTTTCATATAAATCGCCGCGATTGATACAAATCAAATGCTACATATCAAACATAATTTGGTTATGGAGCTACATAGCCTAATATGATTTTTATGTTTGTTATTCCTAAAATTAATCTTATTTTATTATTACCTCATTTACGAAAAGAATGATAGATTCTTACATTTCTGTTTTACACTTTTTTTTATAGCAAATCACAAGTTTATAAAAGAATTATAATTAATGAACATTAAGAAAAATGCATGGGACATAATTGTCCAAAGTAGTGTAGACAAAAGGGCAAATTTGACATGTGAAGGGTGACCCCAACATTTTTTTCATAATATATACTTTAATATATATATATTTAAAGCTCTAGTGATTTTAACTGTCAATAGCATCGTGGGGTAGGTGAGGATAATAATGACACGTTGTGGGGGACGATTAGGAAAAGGAATGTAGGGATGCCTCCTACCACTGAGGATCGATAGATGGGACGGTCTGATCGATTATTTTATAAAATATAATATATTAGACAGTTATGTTCATGATTGTTATATAGTGAAATAAGTATGGATATTTATATCTAAGTTCAAGATAAATATTTGATAATTTCAAATAAGAAATTCGAAATAATTATGACATAAACTATGTCTAATGCTCGAAAATTGTTTTTACCAAAAATATAAAAATAAGAATGGTATATATGTAAAATTATTTTATTAAAAATTAATAGAAATATATTAAATTTGAATTCATAGAGTAAATTTAATATTAACATTTTTAAAAATTAAAGAAAATTCAGTAAATTCGTTTGCAAAAACCTGAGATTCCAGAGGCGTTTCATCTCGATAATATCAAACCTCTCAACATCTCTCATTCTTTTATGGGGTCGTTTCATGTGCTCGTGAGAGAAGCTATGGTGAATGAATTCGGAATGTTTGTTGGACACCCACCCTTCCAATGGCCGAACTCTCACAAATAATGCAATGCGTAGGGGTGATAGTAGTGAAAGTACCTGGACTATAGCATATCATGAAAGAAGCACATGACTCATAAATTTTAAATTCTGATTTCGATTATCGCGAGAAAAAATAATAATCCTCCTAAGAATTGGTAGGTGGACCCTTGCCAGCAAAGAATTATGGTCCCTACCACCTTCAAGAGATCATGTTGGCCTCTTTCCCTCACGTGTGGGGATGGATGTCCACTCACATTAAATTGACAAATTATTGTATACTATTTATATATCTATAGCTCTATTTATGTGATACGATAAGATACGTTATATTTTTATGAGTTAAATTTGATATACATAGCAAAATC
This sequence comes from Solanum etuberosum, assembly GCA_029582245.1. Classification (NCBI taxonomy): domain Eukaryota; kingdom Viridiplantae; phylum Streptophyta; class Magnoliopsida; order Solanales; family Solanaceae; genus Solanum; species Solanum etuberosum. Next base: position 39,455 of record JAJONR010006956.1, read on the forward strand.
TATCTCAATGCGCGGGTGTTATGTATGATCTGGCATATTTAATTAATATGTTGAACAAATTACAAAAGAAAATGGCAATCCTTTATTAATCAATAATGTTGAAAGCTGAATTTCAAAAGCATATAATATAATCCTTGAAGAAAATAAAAAAAATATCCATCTAGCTATATGGTTGTGGGGAAATTATTATTATTATTATTATTATTATTATTATTATTATTATTATTATTATTTTTATTATTATTATTTATTTAAAAAAGTTATAGACAATTCATGTGAGAAAATGAATCTTTAGACGTGCATAGATATATGATTGTCACTATCAAATTTACCCTTTAAACAACACTTTTGATGCAACATATATTGTAATACCTCTTTCCACTTTTTAATAAAAACTTTTTTATGATTCAAAAACTTTTGGTGGTCCAATCAAATATGAATTCAGAAACTAAAATTCATTATATTACATATTCAGTAAGAAAAAAATAATATAAATTTAGATTAGAATTATTGAATTTTATCGAAATTCTTCTTACCGTGCTAACTCTCTTTATATAAATGTTATAGTGATAATACCAGTTCATATCCCAAACGTTGTATATATACATTCGAAATTTGGTTAATATTTATAAATTATTTAATTATGAACATAATTATTATTACAGTTTAGTATTAATCTGAGATCAATATGTGATACAATTTTGAATTTTGATGATAACAATATTTTTTATTCCTCTTCTTCTTTTTTTCCAAGTAATTATTCACCTTGATCTTTTTGTTGGTGGTTAAAAATAATCATGAAAGAGTCGATCAATCAAGTATATAAACACCTTAAATTCCAAAATTGTTTCTTTTAATATTCAAAGTGGTCATTATTATAAAGTTTATATGGAGTAAATTTTATGTTGACCGTTCAAGTGTCATAAAGTAATGATTAAATTGAATTCTATTAGTTCTTAATTAATTTCTCTCTACAAATTGTTATCATTTGTTTGTTATTTTGATGGTAGATTTTTTTTTAATTATTATTATTACAGTGATTAAATCTTTGGACAATTATAATGTTGTTAGTTATAGTGGAGGTTTTTTTCTTTATACACATAGACAATCCTTTTCTTAGAAGTAAAGCTCCTACTGTTAATTTGACGTAGAAATTTAGCAAATAGGTCATGTTTTTTCTTTACAAAAATAATTGAAAAAAATGAGAAAAGGTTGAATAAATAGTAAATCAGAAAGTTTAGAAATTCACGGCTTTGAAAATTTCGATTCGATGATTTTAATTTTTTATCTTAAGAAAATGAATCATTATATGTCAAACTAGTTTGATATGATTCGATATTTTAAAGTTTGATTTTGATTTATGCGATATGATAAGTCAATAATCATAATTTGTTCAGATTTCAATTTATATATAGTCAAGAAGCATGACTTCGATAGTGGTGGAAATTCTTTCATGTTTGAAAATTGAAATGAATGAAAAGTGTCCAGTGTTGGCTGAAAACGACACACACATTTTGAGTAATCTTCTAGCTATTAAATTATTTTTTATAACAATATACTAATATATGAATAGGTAATTAAGTATCTTTGTATGGTATTCTGTATTTTAATACTTTTTAAATAAATTAAATCGACTATCAAAGTGCGAAAAATTGATTTTGGTACGATAATTCAGTATGTACCAAAGTATGCACTCTTAGGGGAGGGTATAAAACACTTTCTACCAAACCAAAGATGACTCTATTTTGCGGTTCAAACCTGAGACCACTCGTTAAAAATAAATTGATTATGACCTTTCCAATACATTTTTTTTTTTTTTTGATTATTCTTTCAAAATCATTCTTGAATATTGGCAATTGTTTAGAATGAGAAAACCATACAAGTTCTGGGCTCTTCAGCTGGGCTTGTTTCTTATAGATTGATGAGGAAGCCCAAAACTATTTCAGGACCCTCTTTCATTACCAATTCTTCAAGAAAATCCACTTATCAACAATATTGGCGTGTTTGGTATGAAGGAAAATATTATTTAGAGTTGTATGTATGTACGTGTGGTCAACTGTATATGTAATATAATGTATGTGTTTTCAAAATAGAAATGGAATGTATGTTTGACCAAATATGTTTGTGGGCATGATACTAGAATTTTAGATACATATATAAGTGTATATATGCTATAAAATTGCATAATCACACCGCGTTATGAATTTTTCCCAAAGGAGTACCACAATAAAGAGTAATATGTAGGCCAAGCTCGAATAATTTTTCCTTTTTTCTTGAGAGCCATTGTTAGGTGCTTCATTTTATTTTTCCATTGAGGTTAAGCCTGAATCTATGCTTGAGAGATGGTGAGCAATATAATGATAAAGGATATATTGATTCTCAAGAAGGGAGTTGTGGT
>JAJONR010006957.1:0-16678 GCA_029582245.1 Solanum etuberosum
CATAAATTGTCTATCAAACATTTTTGGGATTTGTCTAAAATACAGTCTGGCATAACTCTGAAAGACAGGTTACATGATGGGTAAGAGATTAAATTAAACTTACCAAAATAAATTCTTTCCATCATTTCTGAAGAGCTTTGTGGTCTAAAATTAATATTACCTAATAAAGTCTGTGCGTACGAGTCTGGGGCTATGCCCTTGCCTTTGTCTGCTGGCGGCTGGCCAGTAGGTCTCATGCTGTAATATATTTAATTAGTTAGTTTTAAGCTGTAGACGGCTGAGTTGATCAGCTAGAGTATTGTCTTTTCCTTTTATATATTCGAAAACAATATTGTTATATACTGATATAGTATCCATAAAATTAAGCCATCTTCTTTTATTACTAGCTTTATCATTTATTTTTTGATGAAATTTAACGATAGCTTCGCAATCTGTTCGTATTAATATTTCGTCTTTGTTTAAGATATATAATTTAAAACTATTTAAACCATATATTATAGCTAGTACTTCTGCGTCTATACTACTCATATTGCCTTTTTCTTTATATTGTCCGCTTTGATATGCACAAATTTTTTCTTCATTTTTATTACTATATTTATTAGGTCTAGCTTTAAGGATTGCGCCCCAACCTAATTTACTTCCATCAGTTTGGACTATTAAGTAATCTGATTCTAATGGTATTTTTAGATCAGGTATTGTTTTTACTTTGTCTTTTATTTGTTTTACTAACTTGATGTCTTCTATATTAAAATGTTTTTGTCCTTTATTTCCAGTTTTGGCATATAAGGGTCCTGCTATTTTTCCTAGGTCCTTTATGAAACTTCGTGCATAATTAACAAGACCTAAAAAAATTTGTAGGTCTTTAGTATTATCTAATTTGTCTGGCATTTCCAAAATCTTTTTTGCTATATGTGGTTGGAGTTTTATCTTTCCATCTCCTAATGTTACTCCCAAGAAATTAATATGAGTTTTACATAACTCCATTTTCTTCTTGCTTATTATTATTCCATTTTTAACAAATAACCTAAAAATAGTATGTAGGTGTCCTAAATGATCTTGCATATCTCTACTAAATACTAAGATATCATCTACATAAATTAGTACAAAATTCTTATAAGCGCCAAATATGTCATTCATTTGTCGTTGAAAAATAGGAGGAGCGGTCTTTAAGCCAAATGGCATAGCTAACCATTCGAAATGTCCTTCAGGACAAGTGAAGGCTGTCCATTCTATGCTATCCGGGTGCATTCTTACTTGCCAGTATCCTGATTTACAATCAAATTTACTAAAAATCTTTTTACCTTGTATTCTATTTATTAGTTCACTTTTGTCTGGTAATTTGTATGCATCAGTTTTAGTATTATCATTTAGTCTTTTATAATTTATAACCATGCGAGCTTTTCCCCTTATTTGCTCACTATGATTTCTTACCATAAATGCGGCGGATCTATGTTTAGAGGTGGATCTTCTTATTACTTCTAATTTTAGTAATTCTTTAATTTGTTTACTAAAATCTTCAGTGTCTTCATTAAGATGAGGATAGTTCCTCTTCAAGACGAATACTACCTAGAACTTTTACTCAAACTCAAAAAGAATTTTCGAAAAAGACCGTAACTTACAAAAAAAAAATAAATGGAAGCTATTATCAAAAAGACTTTAGAAAAATTCTTTCAAGACAAAGGCCAAGATAAACATATCATTACTAAAGATGGTCCAAGTTTTAGTAATGACAGATTAGTACCCAATATAGACGATATTAATAGAGAACAAAATAATAGTCCAGTTAGAAGCCCAAGTACCGAAGATGAAGAATTCGGCGAAAATTATGCTTATCTCCAAGATGCACAGGACCCGAATGAAGATGATGACTCAGGGATGAATTTTGACTCTGTTGCACTTCACAACTTGGATACTTGATACCAGGAGACAAAATGATAAGAAGAAAACAAACCACGTGGATCCACTAATACCCGTCTTAATACTACTACGTGGATGCAAACCTATCTAGCAATATAAAGATAGATATTCTATAAATAAAGATGTAATAAGTGGGGGTGCCCACTTTAGTCTTGTGAGTGCTTTTCCTTTATCACTACCCTCCAAAAGGGAAAAACTGTGAAAGCACGCGTCTGTCAAGTCCGTCCTTGTCAAAAGAGACGTTCATAATGCATGTGACGATGGGGCCCATAGCGCATCCGACCTGCATTATTCAGCGAATCTTATCCTATTTTATTTTAAAATTTGTCGGCCACAATTCTAGGCCACGTAGCTTGTTTTATGTCCACAGTTTTCTTTATCCTTCGTCTATATAAGGCGACCCTCTTCATTAGAAAAAAGTGGAAGAAAACAATTTAAAAAAAACAACATATCTCCTTTCTTTCATGTCTTCACATCCTCAAAACCCAAGAAACCTTTGTGTATAGTCCAGTTTCTATAATAATTAAGTGTGTTAAATAAAGACTTTAAGTTTTTGTTGCAAGTTTTTGGGTCCTCCCGAAAGGGAAAACTCCCCTCGTTCTTCACTATGTAAATCTTAATTATGTTTCTGAAATTATCTCCCATATGTACATTATGTTTAAATTTTGTTATAAAATTATGCATGTTTATATGTAATTAAGTTTTGATTTCACATGAATCTATGTTACTTAGTAAATGGTTAGTTTTTTAACTTCTTAATGACTTCTATGGATTAACCTATAAATTCCTAGCTTTGAGAAGGCTATGTATATGTCTGTTAATTTTAGGACGAAGTTATAGCCATATGCGGGGTGTGGTTAAAGAAGAAGGACGTTAAGAGTGAAGGTTAAGAAAAAGAGATGAACAGTAAAAATAGATTCATGACTAGACAAAGTCTAGTTTTAAAAAAAAAAAGAAGAGGAGATAATCAGAATACTAATTTAGAACTTATATGAACAAGAACAACAAGAGGAGAGTAAGTACCGAGTAGGATTTTTACATCATAATCCATATATCCATATATCCCTAATGCTCCTGGTAGTTTATGAAGTAGTTTTTTACCTAAATCTTGGTCAAAAGCGTTTCCACTAATGGTACAATAATAAAAGTAGTCATTTAAGAAATTCTTTATTTGGAACCAACTACTTATACTTAGTTGTTCTAGTTTTATTACTGCGTCTCTTTGTAAAATTATTAATCCACTATTTGGATTCGCTCCTGTAACTAATGTATGAATTTTAGAACTTATATGAACAAGAACAACAAGAGGAGAGTAAGTACCGAATAGGATTTTTACATCATAATCCATATATCCATATATCCCATTTATTATTATCCATTTTATTCATATATCCATATATCCATATATCCATTTTATACCCATTTATTATTATCCATTATCCATTTATACCCATTTATTATTATCCATTATCCATTTTATATTTTATACACTTTGTAAACACTAGTGAAAGTATTATAGTCCACAAATTCGTTGAGGCATCAAATTTCATATCTATTTAAAATATAGCAAAATACTTATACATATTACTAATAGATATCAGTTTTTATATACTTTTTAAACACCAATAAAAAATATAATAGTCCATAAATTTGTGGCATCAAATTTCATACAGTAAAATACTTATACATACTAAACCAAAATACCAATATTTATATATACACTTTCTAAAATCAATATTCTTACAAATTGACCTATAATTGTCTACTAAAAATTTTGTACACAAAAAATATAACTAATAGAATCAAAGTCACAACATACATACTCAAACATTCATGAATATAAGAAAATGACTTGGTAATATTTTTTACTTGTGAAGTTTGAGTCGTCCGTCATAGAAAACATTGGAAACCTTACACTTTTTTTTTTTCTTGGTTTGTAGATTTGATTTCAAGGCATCATCGACATAGTTATCGATTGACTGATTTCTTTCTTTTCGTATTACTCACATTCTTATATCGGTGTTTATGTAAATGCATACAATTTTAAACTTGATGGACTTCTCAACCTAGGGCTATTCACTTCAACTAATATGAGACTCTTACTAAGAGTGTATGGAATTTTGATTTTTTGGATATGATTTTTATATTGAAAACATAGAACAAAGAAATGAAATTGAAGAAAATCAAAAGAAAAACGCAAATTCGAGATGAAGATGATTGAAAAAATAAGATAATATCTTAGGAATTGTAATTAAACTATTATTTTAATAATTATTAAAGAATATATAAGACTTGTAATATGAAATTTTAAATATATATGAGGAGTAATTTTTGATCGATATATTATATATATAAGTGGTTAAGAAATGAGTCTTTAACCTAAGAAAGATGATAGTCCAAGCCTAATAAGGAGTCTAGGGACCGTTGCCTGTGTTTAATTTTTTCCATTCAATCTTACTCAATGTAAAAATATAAATTTTGAACCTAATTCAACCCCAAAGCTAGCTAGTTCAAAGGAAGGAGTAATTGGTCAAGCCTTATAAGGAGTTTAGGGATCTGAGCTCTCACCGATGTGAGATTTTTTCCATTCATCATCAGATACTCCTCCAATTTAACTTACTTTTCTTTTTAGTCGGTTTCTAAAATATCTTTTTTGACAAGTCTTTAATTCTAACTTTCCTAATATGTTTAAAAGGTATTTTGATAGTACATTATATCTTTAGTTAAGATCACGAGATTCAAAAAATCTTATTTACAACCTTTGTGTCAAGTAAAAGCAGACAAATAAATTGAAACATAGTGAATAATTAAATTTGAGGATTATTAAAATGTACCTTGGTTGTTGTTGGAGTGCGAAAGGATGTTATGTCAAGTGGAGTCTGATTTTGTTTGTTAAATGTCATCTTCCTTGCTCTAGGATTGTCTAATATTGATTGAGGCACATGGTTCCCAGAGGCAGCAAGCAAATGGAGTGGAGTATTGCCCTCATCATCAACAAGGCTATCACAAAATCTTAAGTTAAATAACGCATTGAATAACATTTCGCGATCGTTCAATATGGCAACATGAAGAGCATTTTGGCCATTGCTATTAACCATGTCCCAACAATCTGGGCAGTGGTTTAATAACTCATATATCATCAATACATCACCTTCACTAGCTGCAATGTGAAATGCTGTTGTCCAATCATTTTCACTGCCTGCTGGAAGGTAGGATAAAGATTTCTTCCATCCCAACATATCGGAAACTATTTCTGTCAATCCTTGTTTAACAGCATAGTGTAGTGAATTCCAACCCCATTTATCAGCTTCTTCATATAAAGGTTTATTCCATTGCCATACTGATCTCGTGCATTCTGGATATATGATAAATGGATGATTTTTCGTTCAACAAGATCATAAAGTATGCCTGTAGGAGTATATATATTGAATTTTTTTTAACCAAAGGCAAATATAGCTTCTTTTTATAAGTAGAGGGACAAATTTAATCATTTTCCATATTATATATGATGAAATAATCCAGAAGGTACTTACCCGTATGTTCTTGAATTACGGCTGCATGTAGAGGTGTTCGATGGGATGGACCTGCAACATAAGTTGGTTCCTTGTAAACGTTCAAGATTTCAATCAAAGCATCATGAAAACCAGACTCCGCGGCAAAATAAAGTGGTGTCTCTCCAGCCTTATTAGCTGGGAAGTCGTGTTCAGGATCTAGTAATAATTTCACCAAGATCCTGACAATGTCAATGTGTCCACCTCTCACAGCCTTGTGCAAGGCCGTATCTCCAATGTCATCCGTCATCCTCACAAGTGTCTCCTTTCCTTCTATGTTAAGTAGTTCACTAACCACTTCACTTTGTCCTAAATTAGCTGCAATGTGAAGCGCAGTTTCATTTTTCTTATTCTTATAACATAATAATGGCCGGTTAATCTTAAGGACTTCTCCCACGAAACCTCGTTGGCCAAAGAGAGCTGCCACATGGATGATTGTGTTTCCCTTTGGAGTGACTTGGTAACCATTTTCTTGCTCCCTTTACAGATGATCAACAAGTGAAAAATCGCCATCTTCCATACTCCCTTTCATTGCAGCAAAGTACATTCTTGGATCCATTATGTGTGGATATCCAAGGTGTCACAACAGTCTTCTTATTTCTTAAACTCTGTGCCCGATCAAACAATGTCGCATAAATTGAGACAAATGAAGTATCTAGTTAAGTCAAAAGCATTGTTATATTGCATTTATGCAATTTTTTAAAACTTACATACTCATTAATATGTTCAGGTACACCTACAAAGCGCATATCCAAAGACTACTGAGAATCACAATCATTAAGAGGCTCTGTAATACTCTGGACTCATGCACTTAAGAACATAAAGTTTCTTCTCCTAGCGAACTTAAGCATATTGCTTATGAACAACTTCAAATTCTTTATTTAGTTTATTTTTCTTTCTAATGTACCAAAAGAAATTATGCAAAACATCCAAAAATAATAAGATCAACAATCTGAATCAAGAAAGTCCAGTAGTTATCAACCAGTGACTCAAACTGAAAATGCAATGGGGGAAAAACCTCAGCTTTTTTAAAATAAGAGAAATTAAATGACATTTTCATACATTCTACAATATTAATAACACAAGATTCAAAAGTCTTATTTATTTTTTTAAAACTTGGACAAATTAAATTCAGACAAACAAATTAAAAAAAAGGAAATACTATCCAACAAAGATAAATACACACATTTTCTCACTTCCAAGATAAAAACACAATCTTTATCAACACCATGTACTAAAGTTCCAATCTTTATCAACACCATGTACTAAAGTTCCAATCTTTAACCCATATTCATTCACAAAAAGCAAAACCCAGATGGAGAAAAATGAGGATTTAAGTAAAACCCAACATGGGAAAACAGTAAAACTAAAGAAAGATTTGATTAGGTAGCTCTTCAACATACCTTTTTTTCCTTTGATTGATAAAATCTAAAAGACCAGTTTAACCCTTGTAGATCTTTTTTCTTCTTCTTGTTTCTCTACAAGTCTAAAACCCAACAAAGATTCTTTGATTCCTTAGTTGGTAAGAACATAACATAAGACAATAATTTCTTATGGCATCCTCACACTTTATGACTCAATTAGGGAATTTTGATGTTTAATTATCATATGTTTACACACGTGGCATACTATTATTGGCTAGGAAATTGATAGGATGGACCCACTTCAAGTCTTAAGGTTGACAGCCATTGGATTATGATGATAGAGAAAGGGAGTGAGAGAGAGGAAGTAAAAAATTAAAGCAATCAAAGAGGACAAAGAAAACTGTGCCAAATTTCTTTTTAGTTTTATGTTTTTTATATGATGGATTTTTATTTTTATATTTAGATTATCTAAAAATGATCATTTTTTTCTATTCAAATTGTAATTGGTTAGAAGAGACTATTTTCACGTTAAAGAATAGACGTCATAAAAGATTGCAAGTATTTGCTTAATGCCACTAAGATGAATATCATTAATATCCAGAGAGAAGCAAACAAATATGTAGGTTTTCTGACAAATGAAGAAGACTTGTTAATATAGAACGATGTGATTATGAATATTTAATTTTTGATGGAACCCAAGTTTTACAAAATATATTCTTCTGGTCTAATCTTGACATTTTGACCTTTTATTTTAGTAGATTTTATTTTTGAGGAAAAAACAAAATTATAAACAATAAAAAAAAGTTTTGAATAGCTTGATTTCTAAAACATGAATAGTAAAGTTCTCAAAATAATGTTTTTCATCTAGTCTAGTTTAAGTTAAGAGTCTTCAATATTTGAAAAGAGGAAATTTCTTATACAACCATAGTTTGAAGAATAATTACCATTCTAGATTTTTCAAAGTTCAATACAAATTCACTAAATAATCTTGAACATACAAAGAAGTACTTATTTAGCACTCAATATTTATACTAAGATCATATCATATAATATAATCTAACCATAATTTAATATATATTTTGGCCAAGTATTTGGTGGCAACTTGGGCATGACTACAAAGTATGTTTGTTGGTTCAATGGGCCTAAAAAGCAAGAGCTTTTAAGAGTTTCTTCTTGGTTTGCTCTGGTTCATCACAAATTTGGAATACTATACCCAAATGATAATCCAAAAGTACATAAGAAAAGAGACAGAACCAATGACACAAACACTAACAGCAAGAGGAAGTGAATTTGCTAAAGTAGCATACATACCAGTTACAAATGCAATTACAACTGCACCCATTGCCAAAAGTTGCAAAATACCTGCTATATAATAATAACTTCTTAAAACTTTGAACCAGTCCCTTTTAAATTCTTCATCGTCGTCTACATCGCTATCTGCCATGAAGAAGTATAGGAATATAGCACCAGCTGAGAATGCAAATGCCAGGACATCTGAAATAACAAATGCACGAAACGCTGTTTTTCTTAATAGAATTGCCATCCCTTTATTAGGACCGTCATCGTTGTCTAAACCTCCTGGCAATGTGAAACCAGCTGCGAACGTGACTGTCATTAGGAGAGTAGCTACAACTACTTGTATTTGAGCTGCCTTCATAATTTTTTCTATTTCTATTTTGTCTCTCTTAGCTTTGTCCTGATCATCCTCCTTCCTCATCTGTAGTATGTTACCAATCGTTTCTGTTTTCCGTTTTACCTTGAAGTCACGTTGTCCCAATCGTCCATTTATGCTGCACAAATCGCCTACCAATTTCTCCTAAGATGTGACATGTAGTAAAAAAGTTGATCAGCTGGTGAAAGATAATATAATGCTACTTGAGAAATAGATGAATTAATAACTACTCCCTCTGGTTCATTTTATTTTCGTCCTTACTAAAAATACATAGTCCAAAATAGTTGTCATTTTAGAAAACACAAGATATAATTCATTGTTACCGTGTATCCCTACTCCGGAGGTAGGTGTATGCAGACCTTATGATCCCTACCCCGGAGGTAGAGAAGTTGTTTCCGATAGACCCTCGGCTCGATGAAAAACAGATCAAAGCAGTTCAATAACAGAAATAAAGGAATCATGACAAAGCATGCTGATGAACAGTTTTCATCTTTACCCTTACTCAATAAATATCACTACTAAAGCAATGCAAAAACCAACCAAAGGAACAACCCTTTCAAGATTGCAGAATATAATCAATGATATGCGACACAAAATGCAACAGAAGATGTCACCATTACTATTGATCATTATTATAGAGAAAGTACTGGAGTTGTAGATGCTCTTGCGAAGCATGCCACCACCCGATAAAATTTTCCTACATATAAAAGAAGACCTTCCTAAGGAGGCTATTGGCCCCCCTTTGAATTGATAAGATCCAGCTCCCGTCCTCTCAAAAATTAGCAAAAAACCACTCTTCTTGGCGCTACGAGCCCCCATGATTCTCTTACTTTTGTAGATGCCAGTATGTTTAGGCTAAAGCTACTGATTACTTCTATAGCACTTCAATGTGCCAGAAATCTTAGTCTTAGACAAGATCTCTTAGGAGCATTAACTCCTCTATATGCTCTCTTTTTGTGTCTAGAGGTTAGGTTGCCATGTCCCCCTCTAATTCTGTAATTTTTGCTAATTTTACATACATTGTTGATTAAAAAAAAAAGGAAACCAACGGACTGAGTCAGTTCAAAGAACTGGGGAAAACCGATCCAGTCTGTCATGGAAAAGAGGGAGTACCTTCTTTATTGTCCATGTACGAGACAATGCTATGTCAAGTGGAGTCTGATTTTGTTTGTTAAATGTCATCTTCTTTGCGCTAGGATGGTCTAATATCATTTGAGGCACACGGTTCCCAGAGGCAGCAAGCAAATGGAGTGGAGTATTGCCCTCATTATCTGCTTCATCAACAAGGCTATCACAAATTCCAGACCCAAGGTAGGCATAGAGAAACATTTCGCGATCGTTCAATATGGCAACATGAAGAGCATTTTGGCCATTGCTATTAACCATGTCCCAACAATCTGGGCAGTGGTTTAATAACTCATATATCATCAATACATCACCTTCACTAGCTGCAATGTGAAATGCTGTTGTCCAATCATTTTCACTGCCTGCTGGAAGGTAGGATAAAGATTTCTTCCATCCCAACATATCGGAAACTATTTCTGTCAATCCTTGTTTAACAGCATAGTGTAGTGAATTCCAACCCCATTTATCAGCTTCTTCGCATAAAGGTTTATTCCATCGCCATAGTGATCTCGCGCATTCTGGATATATTAGTCAAATATTATATATGATATATGATGATAAATGGATGATTTTTTCGTTTAACAAGATCATAAAGTATGCCTGTAGGAGTATATATATATAATTTTTTTTAACCAAAGACAAATATAGTTTCTTTTTATTAGTAGAGGGACAAATTTAATCATTTTCCATATTATATATGATGAAATAATCCAGAAGGTACTTACCCGTATGTTCTTGAATTACGGCTGCATGTAGAGGTGTTCGATTGGATGGACCTGCAACATAAGTTGGTTCTTTGCAAACGTTCAAGATTTCAATCAAAGCATCATGAAAACCAGACTCCGCTGCCAAATAAAGTGGTGTCTCCCCAGCCTTATTGGCTGGGAAGTCGTGTTCAGGATCTAGTAATAATTTCACCAAGATCCTGACAATGTCAATGTGTCCACTTCTAATGGCCTTGTGCAAGGCCGTATCTCCAATGTCATCCGTCATCCTCACAAGTGTCTCCTTTCCTTCTATGTTAAGTAGTTCACTCACCACTTCACTTTGTCCTACATTAGCTGCAATGTGAAGCGCAGTTTCATTTTTCTTATTCTTATAACATAATAATGGCCGGTTAATCTGAAGGACTTCTCCCACGAAACCTCGTTGGCCAAAGAGAGCTGCCACATGGAGGATTGTGTTTCCCTTTGGAGTGACTTGGTAACCATTTTCTTCCTCCCTTTTCAGATGATCAACAAGTGAAAAATCACCATCTTCCATACTCCCTTTCATTGCAGCATTGTACATTCTTGGATCCATTATGTGTGGATATCCAAGGTGTCACAACAGTCTTCTTATTTCTTAAACTCTGTGCCTGGTCAAACAATATCGCATAAATTGAGACAAATGAAGTATCTAGTTAAGTCAAAAGCATTGTTATATTGCATTTATGCAATTTTTTAAAACTTACATACTCATTAATATGTTCAGGTACACGTACAAAGCGCATATCCAAAAACTACTTGTTTGTGGAGAATCACAATCATGAAGAGGCTTTGTAATACTCTGGACTCATGCACTTAAGAACATAAAGTTTCTTCTCCTAGCGAACTTAAGCATATTGTTTATGAACGACTTTAAATTTTTTCTTTTAGTTTATTTTTGTTTCCAATGTACCAAAAGAAATTATGCATAATATGATCCAAAAATAAGATCAACAATCTAAATCAAGAAAGGGGATTGCAAAAGTCAAGTCCAGTAGTCACCAACCAATGACTCAAACTGAAAATTCAAAGGGAAAAAACCTCAGCTCTTGTCAAGTAAGAGAAATTAAATGACATTTCATACATTCTACAACATTAATAAAACAAAGATTCAAAAGACTTATTTATTTTATTAAACTTCATCAAATAAAATTCACACAACCAATTCAACAAAGAGAAAATAGTACACAACAAAGATAGATATACACATTTTCTCACTTCAAGATAAAAACACAATCTTTATCAACACCATGTACTAAAAATCCAATCTTTAACCCATTTTCATCACAAAAAGCAAACCCCAGATGGAAAAAATGAGGATTTAAGTAAAACCCAACATGGGAAAACAGTAAAACTAAAGAAAGATTTGATTAGGTAGCTCTTCAACATACCTTTTTTACCTTTGATTGATAAAATCTAAAAGACCAGTTTAACCCTTATAGGTGTTTTTTTCTTCTTCTTGTTTCTCTACAAGTCTAAAACCCAACAAAAATTCTTTGATTCCTTAGTTTGTAAGAACATAACATAAGACAATAATTTCTTGTGGCATTCTCACACTTGTATGACTCAAGGAAATTTTTATGTACAATTATCACATGTTTACACACGTGGCATACTATTATTTGCTAGGAAATTGATAAGATGGACCCAACCGTTGGATTATTATGATTAGAGAAAGGGAGTGAGACAAATAGGAAGTAAAAAATTAAAGCAATCAAAGAAGACAAAGAAAATCTCCATTGTTTTTAGTTTTATGTCTTCTTTTGCGATGGATCTTTTTTATACATAAAATATCTAAACACGGTCATTTTATTTTATTCAACTTGTAATTGATCAGAAGAAATTATTTCCACGTAAAAGAATGGGATATCATAAGAGGTTGCAAGTTTTTGCTTGAGCCATCAAGATGAATATCATCCATATCCGGAGAGAAGCAAACAAAGGTTTTCTGACAAATGAAGAAGACTTTGTTAATATAGGACGATGTGATTATGATCATCTAATTTTCAATCGAACCTATGTTTTACACTATTTTAATGTATCTTTCGGGTCTAATCTTGACCTTTTATTTTAGTAGGTTTTATTTGAGGGAAAAAGAAAATTACAAACCAAAAAAAAGTTTTGCATTGTTTGATTTCTAAAACATGAATAGTAAAGTTCTCAAAATAATGGTTTTCATCCAGTCTAGTTTAAGTTGAGAGTCTTTAATATTTAAAAAGAGGAAATTTCATAAACAATCATAGTTTGGTGAATAATTACCATTCTATATTTTTCAAGTTAAACACAAATTCACTAAATAATCTTGAACATACAAAAAAGTACTTATTTTGCACTCAATATTTATATAATCTAACAATAATTTATATATATTTGGGCCAAGTATTTGGTGGCAACTTGGGCATGACTACAAAGTATGTTTGTTGGGTCAATGGGCCAAAAAAGCAAGAGCTCTTAAGAGTTTCTTCTTGGTTTGCTCTGGTTCATCAGAATTGGAATACAATACCAATCTATACTACCCCCTTGACAAACTGTATTCTTGAACAAAAGATAGTTGGTTTGTTGACAATTAAGTAATCTAACAAAATAATTTAAGTTAGAAGAAACAAAAAAAAAAGGCAATAACATACCAATTATGATTTTATAAGTGGAGTCTGAGGAGCATGGTGCGTACGTAGTGTTATTGCTATCTTGTGAATGTAGAGAGGATGTTTTCAATAGACTCTCGGCTCAAGTAAACATATAAAAAATCAAGCATGTAAAACAAATATAGTATCAAAGAAATTATCCTGGAAACAACTAAGAAGAGACCAAGTAACAACAACAAATAATATCATAACTGAAGCAAAAGAAACAACAAATAAAACTAAAATTGAAGAATATAATAAGATGGTTTATAATGATAAGTATGTTAAGAAAACACTCGACTACCTACTGACCTTCTTCTAACGTTTAACCTTCATATCTTCCTATCTTGAGATATCCTTAGTAAGCTGCGAGTGAGTCATGTGTTGTCTAACTACCTCTATCCCAAAAAAAAAAAAAATCAACCTACCTCCACCTCTCCTTATACCCTCTATAGTCAATCTCTCGTATCTCATCAATGGGGCATCTGTGCATCTTCTCTTCACATGCTAGAACCATCTCAATCTCGCCTCCCTCATCTTGTCCACCACGGAATTCATTCCCACCTTGTCATGAATAGCTTCATTCCTAATCCTATCTCTCCTTGTATACTCACATATTCATCTCAACATCCTCATTTCCGCGACTCTCGTATTCTTGAATTGCGGGTTCTTGACCAACCAACACTCTACCCCATACAATATGACAGATACGATCACCATTTTATATATACTTACCTTTAAAGTTTGATGGCACATTCTTATCAGATAAGACACTGGATGCGGACTTTCATTTCACCCATCCTATTTCAATACGATGTGTAACATCATCGTCAATCTCTCCATTTTCTTGAATTATTAACCCCAGATACTTGAAATTTCTCTTTTCGATGATGACTTGGATATCAATCCTTACTTCCAAATCTACCACATAAATTGTGTCAATAATCTTAATCTTGCTCAATCTTAAACCTTTAGACTTTAGGGTGCTAGAACAAAAAAAGACATCTAAGATGAACTCATAAACGGAGCTATCTAGCTTCAATTAGTGAATTTTCTAGTGATCAAAAATCAATTACAAGTACCAAACTTGTCATTCTGGACCTTTTTATCCCCTGTGTTTATCATTTAAAAAGGAGCTTACCAGTCAAATATCGAGTGGGCAGGTGGCTCTTGGTTAAAATGAATCGAGTTTAATATTTTTTTATTGGCTTAAAAAATAAGGTAAAGTGGCTGAATATATCACTTTCCGCCTTGAATGACCTTTTAAAAAAATAAATAATAAAAGATGCATCACCTAGGTTGGTGACTTCTATTGCATTTACCTACACTAGGTTAATGGACGATCAATAAGGCTCATGACTTAGATTAGTGACTTCTATTACACTTTGGAGGGGTGCCCGCCTGAAGTTGACCCTAGTGGCTGAACTTATAACATAATTTGTGACGGTGCGGGCCTGCAATGGCGCCTCCTACCCCAAAAAGGGAGGGGAAAAAAGACTTTGTTCATCTATTTTTAATAACTTTGTAAACTATTCAAGCAATGGACTCTTTTTTGTATATTTCACTGTTTCTTCAATTGGATTTATTTTATGTAAAAGTTCGAGAAATAAAAATAGTCTGTTGGAAAATGCAGGATAAGATTTGTGGTCCGGCCTTTCTTCAAATTTCGTACATAACGAAAGCTTTTATACACCAGACTGCGTGAAATATCATGGGCAACCTTCATTTTCATAGACAGGCCTTTTTCATAATTGATATGTGTTCCAGTTGTCAATTTTAGTTGATTTGATTGAAGGAAATAAAGAATTGCTGTAAATATCAAATCATTGGTGTTGTTCTTTTTGTTCCATTGTTGATGACATTTAATATTGTGAGAAATAAGCATAAATACAAGAACATTCTTTGTTATTTTTGTGAAAACAAAATGAGAATAATCATGTGAAGTATCATCAGTATATATATATAACTTGGTTGATGATAGTACACGCTATCACAAACTTGTTCATAAATTCCTACTCTTAACCCTATCCTGAAAGAAAAAAAAAATCTCTTTAATATCAATGGTTCATATACACAAACTTTTCAACTATGAAATCAAATAAATTGTAATATAAAAAATTTTAAAAAGTAATGGGGTCAAATTCAAAAATCTCTTGTAACTCTGGATGAACCTTTATCGATAAGAGAAAGGAATAACGATGGACTTAAAAACATTTGAGTTTGATCGAACGACACATTGTTACATTATCAAAGGAAAAATCATTTGAGTTCTCCGATATCAACTACCCTTTTGATCCAAACATGGTATATTTGTAGCAAAATCTATTGAAATATGTACATATAAAACGATAAACTTTAAATTCTGACTTTGTCTCTCGTTCTTAGCTTGGAAAAATCACTATGAGGCTCCAAATTTCTCAAACAGAGTCAATCTGTTTTCTGCCAGTCTAGATTTGAAAGCAGATTTTTTGTACTCAAACCATGTAAACTCTTTGTATAAGCTGCTTTCTTCTCCTTCCATTAGTGATGGCAATGGTGCTATCTTTTCACTCAATGGTGGTCCTCCAAAATATATCATTGATAGTCTTGATTTCACACTGTTTGTTAATACCCTATGCTTCACACTCTTAAACCTTCCATTAGTCATCACCTGCACGCGCAGATTCAGGATTTTTAGTTTATGAGTTTTGAACGGTCATAAAACTTTCACTATTTAACTAGACAAGTACAAATTTGATGAGGGTATGTTATGTACCTGCAATGAGTCGCCAACATTGATGAAAAAAGAATTCTGATCAGGTGGCACGGAAAACCAATTGCCATTTTTGAGTAAAATTTGCAGGCCGGAAGTTTTGTTGGATCTTAAAACCGATATGATTTGTGGATCGGTATGTTCTCCGAATCCAATCAAATTTTTGGCATTGAATTCTTGAATATGAGGACATGGAGGATAGTGATTCAGCCTGAAAACAGAGTCGCTCTTTTCATCCTTCAATAGCTTACTGAAAACATTCGTCGGATGAATCTTTAATCCCTCCGCCAACATTTCAAGAATCTCACATGACATTTTCTTCACTGCTGACACATAATCATTCACCGCACCACTGCAATAACAATAACAATAACAAAAATCAAGAATCGAGATTTCAAGACATTACCCTGTTTTCCCCTGTTTTAGTGTCTTACCGTATGTTTTCTGGATTTACACCTAACATAGATGCAAATTTCTGGTAATTGAATTCAGAGTTTGTTGAAAGGAGAATGTATTCAACCCAACCGATATCGCCACTTTGTCCGATTTGTTTATTGCCATAGCCAAAAGGGTCAGCAGGCCCTGCTTTTAGCTTCTCAGAGAGGGGAGAGGAGAAGAATTTGATGGCTTCGGATTCGAGTTTACTTATGAACTCTATAGGAACATCATGGTTTACGACTTTAAAGAATCCGAATTCTTCGCAGGCCTTAACGATGAGGTTCTTGGAATCGGGTTTAGAGAGGTCTATCACAGGAATATCATTGAAGAAAGAGGGGGAGTTGTTGATTATTGGTAAGTGATCATTGTCAGGTTCTGTTAAAACCACCATTGTTTTTTTAGATGAAATTTACAATGGAAGAAGAATAACAATGAAAAGATCAAAACTTTGGATGTTACTATCTAAGACAAGTATTTCTTGCTTCTTAT
>JAJONR010006958.1:0-22059 GCA_029582245.1 Solanum etuberosum
CCCTGATAGCGAAGCACACCATCTCCCCCTTGGGAGAATACCTCAACTCTCTGCTGGTGGACTGCACCCTTTAGTTGAAGCAATATCGGATCACTGTCTTGCTTTTCCTTAACCTCCGCTACCAATGAAGATTCTGACCCATTCTGAATTGTTACACCATCATCTGATATGCTCATAAGGTGAACTCCCAAGCGAGCAAGCCTGTGAACATCCTTTGCTAGTTATTTTCTTTCTTCCTCAACATGTGCTACACTACCCATTGATAGTCTGCTAAGGGCATCTGCTACTACATTGGCCTTACTAGGATGGTAAAGCACATTTATGTCATAATCCTTGAGGAACTTAAGCCATCTCCTCTGGCGAAGATTCAACTCTTTCTAGGTGAACACATACTGAAGGCTTTTATGGTCTATGAACACCATACAAGTAATGTCTCCAAATCTTAAGTGCAAACACCACTGCTGTAAGCTCGAGGTCATGAGTCGGATAATTCTTCTCATGCACCTTAAGTTTTCTAAAAGCATAAGCTATAACCTTACCTCGCTGCATCAACACACAACCTAGGCCGACTCTGGACATATCATAATAGATAACATAACCGTCTGAAACCTCTGGTAGAGTCAAAATCGGAGCTGTAGTCAACCTAGTTTTCAGTTCTGTAAACTTTTCTCACAATCATCTGACCACTGAAACTTAACCTTTTTCTGAGTCCACTTAGTCAATGGAGAAGCTATGGATGAAAATCCTTTCACGAACCTTTTGTAATAACCTGTCAGACCCAAGAAACTTCTGATATCTGTAGGAGAGGTAGGTCTGGGCCATTCTTTCACCGCTTCTATTTTCTGAGAATCCACTCGGATCCCTTCGCTAGATATTATATGCCCGAGGAAAGCAACTCATTGTAACCAAAACTCACATTTGCTAAACTTAGCAAACAACTGGCAATCTTTATGAGTTTGTAGAACAACTCTCAAATAAGTCGCATGTTCTTCCTCATTCCTAGAGTAAATGAGGATATCATCAATAAAGATGATAACGAACAAGTCCAAATACTGCTTGAACACTATGTTCATCAAATCCATGAAAGTTGCAGGAGCATTGGTTAGTTCAAATGACATAACTACAAATTCATAATGACCATACCGAGTTCTAAAGGCTGTTTTCGAAATGTCACTATCTCTGACCCTGAGCTGATGATAACCGGATCAGAGTTTTATCTTTAAAAAATGACTAGCACCCTGAGGTTGGTTAAACAAGTCATCAATCTTGGGGATGGGATACTTATTCTTGATTGTGACTTTTTTCAACTGCCGATAGTCAATGCACATCCTGAGAGAACCATCTTTCTTTTTCACAAACAACACTGGTGCACCCCATGGCAAAATACTAGGTTTGATGAAGCCCTTATCTAGAAAGTCTTTCAACTGCTCTTTCAATTCCTTAAGCTCAGCTGGAGCCATTTTGTAAGGAGGAATAGAAATAGGTTGGGTATCTGGAAGGAGATCAATTCCGAAGTCGATTTCCCTTTTGGGAGGAACTCCGGAAAGATCTTCTGGAAACACTTCTGGGAATTCATTAACTACTGGAACTGACTCAAGAGTTGGGGTTTTAGAGCTTGAATCCTTAACTCGAACTAGATGATAGAGATAACCCTTAGATATCATCTTTCTGGCCTTAAGGTAAGAAATGAATCGACCCATAGGTGCTAAGCTACTGCCCTTCCATTCTAAGATTGGTTCGTCTGGAAACTGAAAACGAACAATCCTAGTTCTACAATCGACTGAGGCATAATAGGAATGTAACCAATCCATGCCTAGAATGATATCGAAGTCTACCATTTCTAACTCTACAAGATCTGCTGAGGTGACTTTCTGAGAGACTGTGACAGGGCAATTTCTGTATACCCGTCTAGCTATAACTGGGTCACCGATTGGAATAGAGACTGAGAAGGGTTCTGAGAGAGTTTCTGGACTAACATCGAATTTGACTGCTATATAAGGAGTTATAAAGGAAAGAGTAGCCCCTGGATCTAACAAAGCATAAACATCTAAGTTAAAAACTCGTAACGTACCAATGACCACATCAAGAGAATCTTCCTGATCCTAGCGAGCCAGAAGAGCATATAGTCTGTTTTGGCACTGACCGCCACCTGTACCAGATGAGTTACCCTGCTGAGTCCGGCGACCTGCTAGTGCTGCTGAAGTTGTGGACTGAGCTCTACCATTATTACCTCCTTGACCCTTCTTAGAAGAAGGACAATCTCTCAACCTGTGACCAGACTGACCACACCCAAAACATCCTTCGTTTCCTTCAAGACACTCGCCCGGATGGTTCTTACCATACTTAGGACAAGTTGGGTAGGTTCTGGTACTTGAAACACTCCCCTGAGACTTAGAGCCTGATGCCCTACCATTCTGATCCAGTCGGAACCTGGAGGATGGAACACTAGCTGATGAAGGTGCCGGAGCTGAAGATTTCTACTGAAACTAAGAGCGATTTCCACCACCCGATTTCTGTTGAGAGTACTCATAGTTACCTGTTCTAGCTTTCTTGTTGTCCTTAGCTATTTCCTTAAGCTTATCTCCCTCAACCTGCTGAGCATGAGTCATAAGCCTAGAGATGTTCATATTTTCCAGCAACATAACATTTCTGCACTCTGTTTTCACAAAGTCTGACACTCCATACAGAAACCTGTTCATTTGAGCCCTGGAATCGGCAACCATGTGAGGAGCATACCTGGAGAGTTGGGTGAACTTGAGTCCATACTCTTGGACTGTCATGTTACCTTGTCTCAAATTCATGAACTCCTGAGCTCTTTCCTCCGTCAACTCTCTTGGGAAGAACCTGTCTAGGAAAGTCTCACTAAAGTATTCCCAAGTGATAGGAGTTGCATCTGTACCCCTGTTCTCTTTCCATTGAGTATACCAGATATGAGCTACATCCTTAAGCTGATAGGATGCCAAGTCTACCCTATCATTACCTGTCACTTGCATCACTCCAAAGATCTTCTTGACCTCATCTATGATGTTTTAGGGATCCTCACCAATTTGCGATCCTAAGAACTCAGGCGGATTCATCCTAACAAAATCACGAACTCTAGCTGCAGCTGACCCAACATTAGCATTTGCAGGAGCTGGAACCTGCTGGTTGTTCTGGTTAGTCACACTCTGAGCCAAAAGTTGGATAACGTTTCAAAAATCTGCATTCGAAACTTTCTGATCTGGGACTGGAGGATCTGCGTTAGCATTCCTTGCGTTAGCTCTACGAGAAGGCATGATCTGAAACGTATAACGATGAATTAGAACGAGAAGTTGGATCATACCTTACGCACGATAAGAGTAGCAAAGAAAGTAAGGCTTTCCTAAAACACTTCGTAGCTGCCCCCTCATTAGATGTGGTGCACTTCACACCCATGAAAAGGACTCTATTTAGTGCGGCTTTTCAGACATCCTAGGACACTTAAACCTAATACTCTGATACCAAGTTTGTCACACCCCGAAGCTACCCCCAGGATGCGGACACGGGACCTAGGATCATGAGTAACCCCAAGCTAACCCTACTGGCATATCATAAGCATACTAAAGCAGACTGAATCAATAAATACTGTGCGGAAGCTAAATCACATGAATAATCTGAAATGATGGGGAATACCCATATATTGTCTGAATAAATAAAAGCGGAGAGTTTAACAAGAACTGAAAAGTCAAACTCAAATACTAAAGTTGACTCTAACTATGCCTGAAATAAAGCCTCTAACTGACTAGAAATGCTGGGACATGCCCCAGCTAAATCTATCAAAAACTTAAACAAAACCAAAAGAAAAGGAACCATGTATGTTTTCCTCGGAGAATGAGGACTCACCACTAATACTGCTGAGCTGAAGATTGGGAATCGATCTATGCGTGATTTGGAAGCTGAGAACCTGAATCTACATCACGAGAAGATGTAGCGCAGAGTATGCATCAGTACTTGAATGGTACTGAGCACGCAGGATAGACTAAAGCTGAAAAATAATCATAACTGAACAAAGCAATAATAGCAATGATATAATCTGAACTGAATGTAAATACTGAGATATACTGAAATACTGAGCTAACTGAATGCAATGACCAAGTACATGATATGCTGAGTCTGAATACTGAACTGTAACTGATAACCTGGTCAATGCACTAGAATTTGACTGTACTGTGGGAGCTACTAATAACAGACATAAAACAACATGAGCTAAATGTGGAGTCCGATGTATACGCCCCATCGAGAGGACCCAATATACCCTGCCAGAGGTATAAAGGCATGACTGGCGTGATCACTAAAATGATGCCCACAGAGGGGACTTACAACCTACGGGGCATGTAGTTCTGGGACTATGAGGGTACATTAGAACCCTAGTCCACTCGGTATTAAGCTACTCCCAATTGATTTTGATATTAACATATTATGACTGAATGCTGTAAAACATGGATAGCTCGATGTTCTGACATGCATACTCTGAGAATGCAACAATTATATCTGATAATATGACATTCGTAAATTGAAGCATGTATATAACTGAAATAGCTGGCCTAGCATGTGTAATTCATGAACTAAAGGAACTACATAGCTAGGGTTCTGAATTTCATGCAAGAAATTGAGCAACAATATGATAATCTGATTTGGATCATTCTAACAGCTAAAACCCAACAATTTCTAACATTCAAGAAACCCTAGGTCTTGATAATATCAAGGGAATCAAGATTCTGACTGAATTCTAGGGACCTAACGGGCGAAAGAAACCCATTAGTGAAATCCCACATACCTGGTGATGAATTCCACGGAGAAATCTTTCGATTTCGGGGCTGGAACTGAAGAGAACTCGCTGCGTTCTTGGACTAGGGCTGGTCGACTCTTTCTCCTCTTTTGCTCTGAGTTTGCTAAATTTTGGAGAATAAATTGACTAGGGTAAGTTCTAGTTAAGTTACTAGGCTTAAACTGGCCAAAACTACGTAGTTTAGGGTTTAAACGGCGTAGTTTAGGGGTCCAACGCATAAGGAAAAGACCAAAAGACCCCTGACTTAACTACTATCGGGGCCAACCGACGGACCAGACCCACGGACCGTGGATTGACCGATGGTCCGTGCTGGTCGGCCGTCGTTCGCGACTGGGGCATTGATCCATGGTCCGTGGCCTGACCTACGATCCGTGGGTCCGATCGTGGGTCGTGCCTTAGACGAATTTTTCAGAGCATTCTGGGGAGGGTTATAGGTGGCCTCCCACGGACCACCAGCACAGACCGTGGGTGGCAATCGTGGGTTGCACCTGTAACTGCTGAAAATCTGCATTTTGGTAGTTCTAGCATAAGGGGTGTTACACAAACATTGGCCTGCCTTGGAACAAATTCTATGTTATTTGAAAGGAGCCCCTGGCCTTGGCATGTTGTATAGGGACCATATACATACTCGTGTTGAATGTTTTGCAGATGCAGATTGGGCTGGATCAAGAATCGATAGAAGATCGACTACTGGCTATTGCGTCTTTGTTGGTGGAAATCTAGTATCTTGGAGGAGTAAGAAACAAAATGTTGTATCTCAATCTAGTGAAAAGTCCGAGTATAGAGCTATGGCTCAGTCCACATGTGAAATACTATGGATACAACACTTTTTAGCTGAGGTTGGTTTGAATCCTTCTTTTCCTGCAAAACTTTGGTGTGATAATCATGCTGCTCTACACATTGACTCAAATCTAGTGTATCATTAACGGACAAAACATATTGAGGTTTATTGCCAATTTGTCGGTGAGAAGATTAAAGAGAACGTGATTTCTACTGGCTATGTGAAGACAGGAGAGCAATTGGGCGATATATTCACGAAGCCTTTGAATGGAACTCAGGTGGAATATCTTTGTAACAAGTTGGGCATGATTAATATCTATGCTCCAACTTGAGGGGGAGTGTTACAAAATGTACATAATCATAGCTACTCATAATATTTATAGTATAATTATAGGTAGATATCTTTAGGGATCTTAGAGATATTTAGGGATATTTCTGATTTTGTTTCCTTAGATAGATTTACTTGTACACCTACAATTAGTTCTTATTCTTGGAATAATAGAACAAGGAAATTGGTCCATTGACTTTGTGTTTTACAGTTTGAAAATAGACCAACAATGGTCTCTTGTCAATTTTCCCAACATATAAAAATCTACTGCTACTGTGGATGCCACCCTCTTCATACGAGTAGTCACGAGAATGCAGTTTCCTTTGGATGTATTTATTCCTCTCAAGGTGTCAATGAACTCAAGCCATGATGTAGAGTCAACACGCCACAAATCATCCAGGACAAGCAAATACTTTTTTTCTGCTAGTTTATCTTGTAGCGTCTTGACTATTATATCCCTGCCTTCGAGCTCAACTTTCCTCTTTGTCAGTGATTCGAGAATCAGTTGAAGAAAGATCTTCGTTTATGACATTTCAGGTAGACACAACCAAACTCTCTTTTCAAACTGCTGCTTGATGCATGTGTTTGTCGTTGAAAGTCCTCTTAGCCACAATAGGTGCACAAAACAACATCCCTTCTCATGTTCAAAATCTTCTCCTTTATTTCAGCAACATCCATGTCTCTACCAATAACATCTGAAACAACTATTACATAATCTATTTCTCGAATTGGCATATTTGACCCTTTTACTTTTAGAAATTGATTTAGTTAATGACGTGACCAAATCATACTTGATCACGTGTCAAAAATGGTTTTGCAAAACCGAAACTTTTTTCAATTAACAACTAATAACATGGATGAGCCTTTCTGAACAGAAATGGCATAGATGAGCCAAACTTTAAATGAATGGTATAAATGAGCTTTTTCTCAAAGTTTGATGGCATATTTGAGCCTTTTCACAAGATATTAATTAAAGCTTCTATCATTTTTCTACGCATTATATATAACATATGTTTCCCATTGATATTTTATTTCATGCCAAGTGTGACTACAATCTACTTTGTGTTTTTGGTTGCTTTCGTTTTCTTGGTTGCGTCCATATGGAAAAGTAAATTAGATACTTGGCTGAAACCTTGTATTTTCATGGGATATAGTATGACTCACAAAGATTCTTTCACTCACATAATGTTCTATTTTATGGATCTATCTTCCCTTTTCAGGCACAAAATTGTGTGACGCCTCCTCCATCGCCATGGACTAATTTGTTTCTCACCATCATCATGGATCCCAGTACCTTGGTAGTCACGTCCCTTAGCATATGACCACCAGCTACACCTTCTTTACCATCCACCACCACTGCTTCTGCATCAACATGAGGTCCTTCCTTGTCTTCTCAATTAGACACATTAAACAATAATGGTACATGTTATGTGTTATGTGTCAGTGTGAGGAGTACTCTAGCACTCCTCAAACTTCTGCTAGTACATCTCCATATTCTCCTCCCAAATAAGTGCATACTATCATCATATATCATATATTATTATAAGTGGGAAGCTCCAAAGTGAAAAATTGAATTACCATTTTGCCCTTTTACTAAATTAAAATTTGATTAATTATTTAATTAAATTCAAATATTTTAATTACATAATGGTAGAATTTAAGTCCTTAAGCCCTTTAATATTTTTTTTTTTTGATAAATGAGTACATTGATATTGTTTTTAATCATAATCATAATTCTCATAACGGAAGAATTTGAAAAGTTATGATAGGTAAAACAATGTATATATCATCATCATCATATCATATCATTTATATATTATATTATTTTTTTATTTTTTTATTTATTATCATATCATATCTTACTAAAAGTGGGAAGCTCCAAAGATGAAAAGTTGAATTATCATTTTACCCCTAGACTAAATTAAACATCTAATTAATTAAATAATATTATTTTAATTATTTTTTGAATTGTAAGTTATTTATTAGAAAGGAATGTGGAAGAACAAGAGCCAATTAGGATTTCTAGAATTTTAAATAAGTACGTGAATCAAAGTTTTCTCCCTTTTAATCTTAAATTATAGAATATGAAGAGTTGTAGCTAAAATATACCACTACCAAATACAAATTTTTCATCTTGAATTCTTCCACTAGCATTTCTACGTATTCCTATGATAAAGTTCCTTCTTTTTCCATCTTCTATTGTTTGTTTGTCATATTTTTATCATTTATAGATTTTTTCAAATTACAAAGGATTGTTTCAATTCTAATTCTTTATTTATGATTGTTTCTCTTTCTGGAATTTCTTGTTACTATTTTGTGTAGAAATGTAAAATCACTATACATATTGCCTTGCAGTGTATCCGGTGCTATTTGGCTTGGAGTAATTTTTGTATTCTCAAGTAGTTACTAATAATTATGTTCACAACTACAATGTTTTGGAAATACAAATGGACACGAGAGGATTTTGTTGTTTAATTTTATTTTGCTTTTGCTTAAACTAATCAATAATTGAGGTGTCTATATTCATGAATTCAGATGAAGAGAAAAGAGATAAAAACAGAAAAATTTAGAATGGAATTCTAGGTACAAACAACTACATAATCTCTTTCAATGCTATATTGTTCGGTAAATTAAAATAAACCTTTTTTACTTAATGCATACTAATTGAACATTTATAAAAAAAAATTGTCTAATACTGTGAACTATTTTATTATATTCATCTAAATGATTGTTTGCTTTTAAAATTAATAATGATATTCTTTGCATTTAATTTTTTGAAGCTGGTATATTTTTTTTTATAAACCAACTGAATTAATTTATGATCTGATAGTAACAATAAAGCGTATAGGAAGTTTGACATCTTCACTTTATTTAGAAACACCTAAATTTTTTTGGAGGAAGATGAATTCATAAAGTTAGAAATATCAAGTATGACTTTTACATTGTCCTACAATGACTAAGTTTGATTACCTTATATTTACATGAACCAAATTCGTTTGATTCGATATTTTTGTATTTTTTTTATAAATTATAAATGCAAGGTTTGTTTCATTGCTTTAAAGTTATGCATAGGATCAATCTAATATTATAATGTTGTTATTTCAACCTTATTTTTAAAGGAAGCAAATAGTAAGATGAATTGATTGATGTTAAGTTGGTATTACATTTTAAAATATAATATTTATTTAACTTTATAAGAGTTTTTAATTATTGACGTATGAGATTAATTAAAAGTGGGATGCTCCAAACAACAAAGTTGGATTACCATTTTGCCCCTAACACTAAATAAAATGTTATAATAAAAAATATTTAATTAATTAAATACTAAATAGTAATCATATCATAATATACTAAATATTAAAAGTGGGAAGGTGTTTGTAACGACATGTTCCCGTTGTTATGGAAAAGCCAATGGGGAAAGAATTTGGGCCAGAAAACTTTGAGTAGTGACTTGGAAATTTCTAGCCTATGCCAGACTTGGACGAAATCTGAGTCAGGTGAGGCCTAGGGAAATCTGGTAATGAATGACAGATTTAATTATGAATTGATCGCATGAGTGGATAGCCAAGACGTTAAGGAGCCCGTACGGCTTTACGGAATCAAATTCGGGCGAGTAAAACTTTCGAAACCGATCTTAGCGTAATGGGGTAGTTTTAGAAAGTCAAGGTTTGAAGGTGTGTTGAGAAATGAGAGCTTGGAACTCAAATTCCGAGTATCTGTCTCCGTGCAAGCCGCCAGTGCGGGATTGATCCCCCAGGGCAGGGCCGCTGTGGCAGGTTGGGGCCCGCTATGGCGGGGCAGTCACGACTTAAATCGGGGAAAAATCCCAAAAACGTTATTTTCTATAAAACTTCGTTCTTGAAAGCTAAGAGACTACCCAGGGCAGTTTCTTGATAGTTTTCCACGATTTCTAGCGCTAAAGGTAAATAATTACTCCCCTAATTCATATTTCGATTCGTAGAACTTAGAATCTTGGGTAATTACCATTGGGGAAGGGTTTTGGCCTGAAGTAAATGGTGGGAAAAGCCCTAGTTGAGTATTGGGATCTTGGGTTTGGCCTAGGATTGATAGTTTGATTATTATCTGGGTAAATTAGGCCTTGTTTATTGATCCTTGCATTACGTAACTGTTTTAGACCAAGAACAAGCTGAAAGAATCCGAAAAGGGAAGGCTCAAGTGTCTTAGGAGGATTCATTCTTAGTTTCGAGGTAGGTGATGGTTCAACTTCCTGGTGTTTGATATATTATTGTTAATTGCTTCATTGTATGCACGCGTGTATGTGAATAGGGAAACGCAAATTGAACCTAATGAAATGATTATGTGTGCATGATTACATGACATGAACCTGTTACTTGACTGTGTGACTATGGGTACTTTTCATTATGGGTGTGATTGTGACTGTGGTTGCGCTGACTAGACCGGGTGTTATGTTCTGACACATATATTGGACCGGGTGTCACGTTCCGACACATATATTGGATCGAGTGTCACGTTCCGACACATGTATATTGGATCAGGTGTCACGTTTTGACACACTAACAATTTGGGTGTGGGTTTCATGAGAGGACCACTTGTGATTATTGCATTCATATCTGTCTGTCATTGATATTGGGAAATTGTATGTTGCTCCTAAAATGGTAAATGAATTGTGCGTTTTGTATATGTGTGTTTACTGTGTTGTAATTACTGGCTTATGTTCTGCTTACTGGAGTAGCCGCATGATCCTGCCAGTACACTGTGGTTTGTGTATTGATACTGTACTTGCTCGTTCTTTGTTGAGTACATGGCATTTTTAGGCGGCTATTGATAGACCTCAGCTAGGGGTCATTGATCGAGAGCAGATTTGAGGGTGAGCCAGTTCTTTCAGGCTGCCATGGATCCTCTATTTGTTTAGTCCATTCTTTTCGGACTTAGACTATATAGTTAGGCGTATTCATATGTTTAGTTTAGGGGGTTGTACCCCTTTCCCTTAGACTTGTTGAATTATAGAGTTTTAGTACAATGACTTTCAGGTTCTAGGGGTTAAACTTCCGCAATAGTTTTGTTTTGTTGTTTATTTAAAACCTTTGGAGTTTATGGGAACTCCATTTTTACTAGTCATTTAAACTTGCTTCCGTATCTTTAAATGCTTTAGTTCTTTAAGTTGCTTAGTCTGGTTTTACTAATGGTTCTCCCACCGGAGGGTCAGTGTGGGTGCCAATCACCGCGGTCTGGGTCGTGACAAAGTTGGTATTAGAGCCCTAGGTTCGTTGATCTCATTGTACCAAAACGAGTCTAGTAGAGTCTTGCGGAACGGTATGGAGACGTCTGTACTTTTCTTCGAGAGGCTATAGGACTTTAGGAAAACTCATTTCTTTCTTTCTTTCGTGCTATTACTTGAATCCAATTGGTATCTAGATGATACAAATTGATATCTTTCCTCCTTCACTTTATGGTCAGAACTAGAGCAACAGAAGTGGTAACACCAACACTAGCAAGAGAGGATGCGCCCTTCCAAATAAGCATGCTTCCCCGATTCTATGTGGGCATGTAATGACTAGTGACAAACATGAGGTTTTTAGTATGTTCTTAAGGTTGAAACCTTCATTCTTCATGGGTACTGAATCTGAAGATTCTTATGATTTTCTTGTTGATTATCATGAGCTGCTTCATAAGATGGATAAGGTAGAGTGATTTGGTGTTGAGTTTATGATATATCAGTTCAAGGGAGACACAAAAATGTGGTGGTGGTCTCATGTTGAGTGCCGACTAGTAAATGCACTACTCATGACTTGGGAAACATTTTATAGCTTTCTTTATGGAGAAGTATATACCCTAAACCTTGAGGGATATGAGGAGAGATGAGTTCCTGAATATAGAGCAATATAATATATTTGTTGCAGCCTATGAGGCCAAATTTTGTGTTTCATCCAAATATGGTACTCCACGTTGCTTCAGTCAAAATTAGCAAATTCGTCACTTTGTGAAGGGATTAAGGTCAGATTTGCAGATTCAAGCTTATAGGGGCTGCTTCAGCAAAATCTTCTCAGAAAGTGGTTGATTTTGTGACGGAGGTAGAAGGGGGTGAAGTCAGAAGACTTTGACAAGGTGACAACATTCAAGAAATTTTGTGAGGGACGGCTAGATAATGCACACCATTACTTTTAAAAATTCATTTAGTATTGTTGTCATAACATGTATGGGTTTCTTAGTAAATGATGAAATTATGTTGCGACAATTAAGGTTAGAATCTCTACTACAATTTCCTAGATTAAGTGTATATCAAAGAGGGTAATGATACGACTACTCCAATAGCAGCGATGCTTACTCGGTTAAGTTATTAAAAGTGTTACAATTGTGGAGAATCTGGACATATAAGAAGAGATTATCCCCATCCGCGCATGTCTGACTCTGTGCCGCAGCAGACCAGAGCAGTGGTACCCACAGACAGTGGTAATAATGGCAGAGGACATCTACAAGGTGGGAGAGGAGGGAATCAGCGAGGTCGTTAAGGCCGGGGAAATGGTAATGCAGGTAGAGGAGCAGTGCAACCAGGCAAGGAGGTTGCCCGTCAAGATGACAGGGCTCAATTTTATGCCTTTCCGGGCAAGACCGTGGCTGAGGCGTCTGATGCAGTGATCACATGTACTATTCTTGTCTGTAACCGGATGGCTACTGTTTTGTTTGATCCAGGTTCTACTTATTCATATGTGCCAGTTCAGTTTGCCTTGGGATTTGATGCGGTTTGTGATGTGCTTGATGCCCCCATCCATGTTTCTACCCCAGTTGGAGAGTCGGTCATAGTCACCCAAGTATATCGTACTTGTCCTGTCCTGTTGATGGGTTTTCAGACTTAGGCTGATTTGTTTATTCTGGATATGACTGACTTTGATATAATCTTAGGCATGACTTGGTTGTCCCCCTATTATGTTGTGCTTAATTATAATGCTAAGTCGGTAACTCTAGAGATCCCGGGTAGGGAAATGTTAGAGTGGGAAGGGGTGTACAAGCCTAAGCCAGCTAAGGTCATATCTTTCGTGCGGGCTAGGAAACTAGTGGGGCAAGGGTGTTTGGCGTATTTGGCTCATATTCAGGATGTTAATGTTGAGCCTCCCTCTATTGAGTCTATTCCTGTAGTGTCTGAATTCAAGGAAGTGTTTCCTATCAATTTGTCTAGTATGCCTCCAGATAGAGATATAGATTTCTCCATTGACTTGGAACCTGGCACTCGCCCCATCTCCATTCTTCCTTATCGCATGGCTCCGACAGAATTGAGAGAGCTTAATGCTTAAATCCAGGAGCTTCTTGATAAAGGTTTCATCCGTCCTAGTGCTTCCCTGTGAGGTGCTCCAGTCTTGTTTTTTAAGAAGAAGGATGGTAGTATGAGGACTGGTAATTTTTGGAGTCGATTGATACTGGAATGACAAGCTTATGGATAAAGAAAGTCCTATTGAGTATACTTGAGTGAAGGCAATTGAAGATTTTAATAAGAAAGTGCGTATAAAATTGGGTTAGTCCTTTGAATTTGATGGGTATACCTGAGTTTGAGGTGTCATGTTGATGTAAAAGTTGACTTCGTAGTGATAGCCAGGGATAACTGAGCATAATGGTAATAAGAGTTCATGATGGATTGTGATGGGATGAAACTATATAATAAGATTGTTGGTTAAGCGAATTTTGTATAGTAATTACGATTTACGAGTATCTAAGGTTGTGGTTTTCTAATATTTGGTGAGTTACGTGGTTGTATGGAAAGTTTTATGAGATGGTGGGACACCACTCGAATAGAATTTAAAAGATCTAGAGTCATAATGAAGAAAAAATAGTGGGATGTAGTATAGCCTCTAGAGAGAGGAGAGAGCAAGAATATTTTATTTGATTGCAAAGGCTAAAGAGGTATCTTCAGAGGGGTAGATAATTAGATTTGAGACGCGTGATTTCATTCATTTTGTTGTGGCTATGGTAATAGTGTCACGGGTCCATCAGATTGGTTAAAAACTATTGGAAAAGACTTGAGAAAGGAGTGTACAAACATTAGCTCGAGTGTGATGATAAGTGCTTTGTTTTTGTGTTTGAGTTTAGTAATGAGTACGATTTAATTTTTAGCGAAAGATATTGTAAGTCTACATTCGTGGTGATTATTTTGTCAAGGTATGAATTTGTAAGGTGAGAAATGATCAATTGTATGAGGTATTGATCATTTGAAAGGACTTACACCTGGGTTGAGTCGTAAAGTTTATTACTGTTGATTGTTAAGTACCTAAGAAAGGTTTTCATTTAAAAGTGTTGGTTTAGAGTAAGGTAAATGGTCGGAGTGTTATGATGGGTGTTAGTATTGAGAGTGTGGGCTTCAGTGGAATGATGTGAAGAGTATGTGGAGTCAACTTAATGGAAATGATTGGTATCGGCTCTTCGGAGGAAAACCTTTAGTGGTATTCAATATTTATTCCGTAAATTCTTATGTGACCATCTATATCATTTTGTACATGGTTGTGAGTATGATTCACTAGCTATGCTCACGTGTGTTTTCACTTTTGTGGGTGGATCCCTAGTGGTGGATCAGTTGTACCGATCCTGTAATGTTCTCTTGGTTGAGTGGGATGATTGGGAAAACTTGGTTATTTCAGATGACATATTTGGTGTTGTCTTGGAGATGTTAAAGTATTCCAGTGGTTATACATGTACCACCTTGCTTATGAGAATTTATAGAAGAGCTACCATGCGTATTTATGGTTGTCCGACAATCTTAATATTCATCTAGTCGTCGAGGTCATGTATCGATTATGTGTGGTAGAATGTGGGGATCATTGGGTCCAATTCTACTGTTCTTAAGGATAATCTACAATCACAATTACTAATCTAGCATTTCGATAGTGTTGTTAGAGGGTTTGATGCTTGGACATATCCCTCGATGAGTATCTGATGTCTAAAGATCAAATTTTTATAACTTAAGCTCATGGAAATTTATGTTGTGAGATGGAGATGTTGATAAGAACTATGATTGTTTGGGTATTATGAGTGTGTGTTGGTTGGTTCAGGTTCACCTCTAATTGTAGTGAGTATTGATTTAGGATTTTATCATGGTTATGTGAGAAATGATTCATCCTGATGATTGTGTCAAGGTCCTTGATAACATGTTGCAGACGTGTGTACGATCAACTTTGGCGGTTATTGGAAATAGCTTTTGTTGTTAGTTAAGTTTACATACAACAATATTTATCACTCGAGTATTGAGATGACTTTATTTGAGGCATTGTATGGGAGGATGTGTAGGTATTTAATTGGTTGGTTTGAGGCTGGAGATATGAAACCTTTGGGGGTTGATTTGGTGAAAGATGCTCAGGATAAGGTAAGAAGCATCCAAGCTAAGCTTCTAGCAGTCCAGAGTCGACAGAAAAAGTATACAGACCGTAAGGTAAGGGACATGGCGTTTCAGGCTGGTGAGCAAGTTCTTCTAAAAGTATCACCCATAAAGGGGGTGATGAGATTCGGCAAGAAGGGCAAGCTTAGTCCTCGATACATCGGGCCATTTGAGATTCTTGACTGTGTAGGGCCAGTGGCTTCTAGGTTGGCTTTACCGCCTAACCTATCTGGAATCCATCCAGTGTTCCATGTGTACATGTTGAAGAAGTATCATGGGGACGGGGATTACATCATAAAATGCGACTCACGTTTGTTAGATAAAGACCTTCAGTATGAGGAAGAACCGATTTCAATTCTTGATCGCGATGTCCGGAAGCTGAGGACAAAGGAGATAAAGTCCGTGAATGTTCAATGGAAGCATCGTCCGGTTGAGGAAGCTACTTGGCAAACTGAGAAGGACATGCGAGACAAGTATCCACAGTTGTTCGACGATTCAGGTACTACTCTACTCATACCTTAGCCAGATTTTCCTAGTTTATCACTCGGGGACGAGTGATCGGTAAATTGGTATCTATTGTAACGACTTGTTCCCGTCGTTATGGAAAAGCAATGAGAAAAGAATTTGGGCCAGAAAACTTTGAGTAGTGACTTGCAAAATTTCTAGCCTATGCCAGACTTGGACGAAATCTGAGTCAGGTGAGGCCTAGAGAACTCTGGTAATGAATGGGGCATTTAATTATGAATTTGATCGCATGAGTGGATAGCCAAGACGTTAAGAAGCCCGTACGGCTTTACGGAAATAAATTCAGGCGAGTAGAACTCCCGAAACTGATCTTAGCGTGAACGGATAGTTTTAGAACGTCAAGGTTTGAAGGTGTGTTGCGAAATGGGAGCTTGGAACTCAAATTTTGAGTTTCTATCTCCGCGCAAGCCGCCGGTGCAGGATTGATCCCGCCAGGGCGGGGCCGCTGTGGCGGGTTGGGGCCTGCTATGGCGGGGCAGTCGTGACTTAAATTGGGGAAAACCCCCCAAAAACGTTATTCTCTGCAAAACTTCATTCTTGAGAGCTAAGGGACGACCCAGGGCAGTTTCTTAACAGTTTTCCACGATTTCTAGCGCTAAAGATTAGACAATTACTCCCCTAATCCGTATTTTGATTCGTAGAACTTAGAATCTTGGGTAATTATCGTTGGGGAAGAGTTTTGGCCTGAAGTTAATGGTGGGAAAAACCCTAGTTGAGTATTGAGAACTTGGGTTCGGCCTAGGATTGATAATTTGATTCTTATCCGGGTAAATTAGCCCTTGTTTATTGATTCTTACATTACTTAACTGTTTTAGACCAAGAACAAGCTGAAAGAATCCGGAAAGGGAAGGCTCAAGTGTTTTAGGAGGATTCAAGCTTGGTTTTGAGGTAGGTGATGGTTCAACTTCCTGTTGTGTGATATATGCTTGTTAATTGCTTCATTGTATGCATGCGTGTATGTGAATAGGGAAACGCGAATTAAATCTAATGAAATGATTATGTGTGCACGATTACATTCCATGAACCTGTTACTTGACTGTATGACTATGGGTACTGTTCATAACGGGTGTGATTGTGACTGTGGTTGTGCTGATTGGACCGGGTGTCACGTTCCGACAAATACATTGGATCGAGTGTCACGTTCTGACACATATATTGGATCGGGTGTCACGTTCCGACACATATATTGGATCGGGTGTCACGTTCTGACACATGTATATTGGACCGGGTGTCACGTTCCGACACACTAACAGTTTGGGTGTGGGTTCCATGAGAGGACCACTTGTGATTATTACATTCATATATGTCTGTCATTGATATTGGGACTTTTGCTTGGTCTTTGCGTGACTTTTCTCAATCAAACTTTCCGACACATATATTGGACCACCTCTCTTAGTCTTTGCGTGACTTTTGCTTTCACAACTACAAACTTTCTTCCTCTCTTTTCTCAATCAAACACCAATTTTTTCTTCTTGAACTGGTAAGTTTTCATAATCTTTATAAGTAGTTTTTTTATATTAATAATTTTCTTAGGGTGTATTGATGTTTGTCAAGAACACTTGTTGCAATAATATTTTAGTGTATTGTTGTTCATGAAGTTTTTGAGTGAAAAAAAATACTAACCATAATTAAAATAATAACTATGTATACATACTTGAGATCTCTTATTAGAATTTTGTCTTAGGCCAATAATTTTATTTAGAGTCTTTGATCTAATTAGCTAAAATATATGTTAGGCGCTGATAATGTGATACCTTATGTATTATTATTCGACTAGTATCTATCATACTTATTGAACTTTTTGATATTATATTGTGCCTATAAAATATTTTTAATTCGTGATTTTTTTATGTTGTGCTTGATGATAATGAATTTTTTATAACATTTTATTAATATAATGTTTGATTTCATATGCACATTCAAATATTGAAAAAAAACAATCTTAATCATTCAGTGTTCAGATTTAGAGATCACATATTAATATTCAGATGTATATTCAGATCTAAACACCTAGATCTTAATTCAAATCTTAATATTCAGATGTCTTGGGGGTCGAAAGATCAACAAAATATTTAGAACTTATTGTCTACCATGCTAAGTTCCAAGTTGCGACAAATTGAGAATCAGTGTGATCTACATAAAAATATAGTTCGCGTTAAAAATAATGATTTGTGTTGAATTCACAAAATCCAACCTAGATTTGGCTCGGATTCCAACCATGTCAAACTAATTTCCCCTTGAGATATCACTAGTAAATACCCTAAATTAGAAGAGTATGTATAGACCAAAAGGTGGACTTCTCGGTGGCAGATGATTTTGAACATTAGAAGTTGAAGGACTAGAGAAAAAATAATTACCTAATACTAGCATATGACTTAATTATGTTGCTCAGACTCTTTAAAAATGTCAATGGGTGTGTCGTGTTCTTCAAAAATAATGTAATTTTGGAGAATACGACACATGTGCAACATCAAAAGTGAAAAAAAATTGTACAACATATCATATGATTACTTACAACATATCATATGATTACCCCATTCAACTATAACACTTTTTTAAAAAAGAGTCTCAAACTTTACAAGGATCCTAGTACCCCACTGAACAATTTAAAAGTGATATAAATACCCCATTTTTCAGTCAATCCCACTTGTAAGAAAGAAGGTGCAATCACGAACTAATTGTTGCTTTCCATGTGTCAATTTTATATAATTTTCTAATTTTTGTTTTTATTTACATTTTTTCTTATTTTCTTAATTTTAATTCTTTATTTTCCTTTCCTTTTTCAATTCACCATCACCGCCCTCTTATACACTATTTTCACTGTGTCTGTCCTCAAATCAAGATTAAAATTGGAAAATCAAACCAGCTACCAAATTATTATTTTTTTCAAATTAAAATCTTTATCAAAATATTATTTTGTGTACTTTGCCTTTAATTTTTGCAAATCAACATGGGTTATGTCTGCAAAAACGGAAATTCTGTCTCCAAGCTTAGATGAGATTATTTTTGCTTGGTCTAAACATGATTTTAGCCCCATAATTGATTAAGAGTCACTTGAAATAATGCCGACGATTCTTTCTTTGACGTCGCTATCATCTTCCAGCGCTTCTCTCTGCCGGTCAAGAAGGAGGAGAAGATTTCCGCCGGCCAAGAAGGAAAAGAAGAAATCTGAGGATGAAACAACAAAATGTGTCGTCATTGCTATATCACAGAGGAAATCAACTAGTTGCCATTGAATTTTTTTGTCGGCAGCCGAACTAAAACCTTTTTCTTTGATGGACTGAGACTATGTTAATTCAGTTGCAACTGAATCCTTCTGTCGAAATCCAATATGAATGGAAAACGAAAATAGAAAGAGAAAGAAAAAGAAAAAAAAAATCCTTGAAGTCATTGCCATATCCTTCAATGGTGAAGCTTAGGAAGGAGAAGAAGAAATAAAAATTTAACACTAGGATAAAAAGTTATTTATATATTTAATAAAAAATATTGCAAAAAAAAAAGTTTAATCTTATTTTTTTAGTTTTCACACTCTTCGGGCGAGTGATATACACTCTATGTCTTAAATGCCGGAAAAGGGTTTAATAATTTCACTTTAAATTAGTTTAGGGGTGTATTAGGACCCCCACAAAGTTTGAGTGTCTTTTTCAAAAAAGGGTCATAGTTTAAGGGTTTTTTTTATGTATTTTCTCTTCAATTAATTAAGTACATGTTTTTTAAGTTGAGTAGCTTTGCCCGAAAGAAGAGGAGCACTTGAACTTCCTGGCTGATCTTCCTTTATCTTATTATATCAATTATAATTGCATTTTTCATTATAGTTTGTCTAAAAAAAATAAAATCCATAGAACAACTACTAATACACGCGCCTCAGTCTCAAATAAGTTTGGATCGTGACTAAAACATAAAGTAGATTTCAATTGTATCTGTTGGTTATGTTGGGTAGCTTTGCACCAAAGAGGAGGAATGGTTAAACTTCTTGGATGCGTATGTTTTAGTCACAATCCTAATTTATTTGGGACTAAGGCACGTGTATTAGTAGTTGTTCTATGGATTTTTTTTTTTTTAGACAAACTATAATGAAAAATGAAATTATAATTGATATAATAAGATAAAGGAAGATCAGCCAGGAAGTTCAAGTGCTCCTCTTCTTTCAGGCAAAGCTACTCTACATAAACAACATGTACTTAATTAATTGAAATCCACTTTACGTTTTAAGTAATCATATGCTAAGTTGTACAAATTTTTCACTTTTAATGTTGCACATGTGTCGTATTCTCCAAAAGTACCCTACTTTTGGAGAACACGACACACCCATTGATATTTTTAAAGAGTCCGAGCAGCATAATTAAGTCATATGTTAGTATTAGGTAATTATTTCTTCTCTAGTCCTTCAACTTCTAATGTTCAAAATCGTCTGCCACTGAGAAGTGTACCTTTTTGTCCATGCATACTTTTCTAATTAAAGGTATTTTCTAATGATATCTCAAGGAGAAATTAGTTTGACATGGTTGGAATCCGAGCCAAATCTCGTTTGAATTTTGTTAGTTCAACTGAAATCATTATTTTTAACTTGGACTATGTGTTTATGTAGATCACACTGATTCTCAATTTGTCGCAACTTGGAACTTGGCATGGTAGACAATAAGTTCTAAATATTTTGTTGACTGTTGGACCCCCAAGATCCATGGGGTAAATCTACACTTGTCGTAAGAGAGTCAATTGACTGTTCTTAATGAAAAATTACACTATGTAGTTAGATAAGTCATTATATATATATTCATTAATCTAACCGCAACTTATAAGGCAGAATGCGGACTCCCTTCACATAGTGGACGACTAGACTCTTTTATGTGATCATAGAAGCGTCTTGCTTTTTTCATTAGGAGCTTTATTAAAATATTGTTCGGATTCCACCTTGAACCTTGAAAGCATCATTGATCATTTCATCAACCCTATTATGTTCAACCTTATCATGTCCAACCCTATTATCATGTTCAACCCTATTATCATGTTCAATCCTAATTTGGCCATATGGTGCAAACATATTATATTCATCACGTTCATATTCTTAATTAAGTTCAACTTATAATAAATTCAAGTTACAATAAATTATAAGTTCTAATTAAGTTGTAATTCAAGTTCATATTCTCTAACTTGAAAATCACTTCATCAATTCCCAACTAAATTATATTTACTCAAAAGTCAAAATACTTGATCAATTACTAATTCAAAAAAAAAACTCATGGTCAATATATTCATGACATTCAAACATCTATCTTGTACTCAAAACACTTCAATTACTAACTTATAACTTCAAATTAACAATTCAATATCAACTCAAGAAATACCCTAATTCAAATTAGTCATAAAATCCCAAATTCAAACTAGTCCTAATATTCTAAATTCAAACTAGCTAGTCCTAAAATACCCCAATTCAAATTAGTCCTAAAATCTCAAATTCAAACTAGTCCTAAAATACCCTAATTTAAATTAGTCCAAAAATTCGTAATTCAAACTACTCCTCAAATCTCTAATTCAAACTAGTCCTAAAATCCCAAATTCAAACTAATCCTAAAATAAAAAATTTCAAATTCAAACTAGTCCTAAAATACCTTAATTCAAACTAGTCCTAAAATCCAAATTCAAACTAGTCCTAAAATACTCTAATTCAAACTAATCCTAAAATCCCTAATTCAAACTAATCCTAAAATTTCAAATTCAAACTAATCCTTAAATCAAAAAAATTTAAATTCAAACACTAACTAACAATCAATAAATACATATTCAATTGTTGGATTTTAAATGGTGTGAATGAAAAATGAAGAGTTGCGACTTTTATGAAGAGTTGTGACTTTTATGAAAAGTTGCGACTTTTATGAAGAGTTGTGACTTTTATGAAAAGTTGCGACTTTTATTGAAAAGTTGTGAATTTTATGAAAAGTTGTTAACTTTTATGAAAGGTTGTGACCTTTCTGAAAGATTGTGACTTTTCCAAAGGGTTGTGACCTTTCCGGTAAGGCACAATAAGAACCTTTTCACACTACCCTTTGTTTTCTATAAATTGAGAGATTTCCTCTCATTTTAAAAACAAAAATTTTCTTGACTTCTTCTTCTACTACTAAATCTAGTATTCTA
Organism: Solanum etuberosum; assembly: GCA_029582245.1. Classification (NCBI taxonomy): domain Eukaryota; kingdom Viridiplantae; phylum Streptophyta; class Magnoliopsida; order Solanales; family Solanaceae; genus Solanum; species Solanum etuberosum. The sequence continues at coordinate 21,913 of JAJONR010006958.1, forward strand.
AGTGTACTTTACTGCCGTTGAGTGGTTCACTGACACCGTGGTTTTAGGTACCGATACACCGGTGAGTAAGATCGTTCTATACTGGGAGGATATATTCCATTAACCTCGGGTACTTGAGGGGAATAATTTCCTTAAGGGGACACTGTG
>JAJONR010006959.1:0-28657 GCA_029582245.1 Solanum etuberosum
AAGGTGCTTACAAACCAATTTGCAGGGCCATAGAGTTCTCATCCAAATTTCCCGATAAGATCTTTGACAAAACCCAACTCCAAAGATTCTTAGGAAGTCTTAATTATGTTGCAGATTTTATTCCCAAAGTTAGACAGGTCTGTGAACCTTTGTATAAACGCCTTAGGAATAATCATGTCCCTTGGGGTACAGAACAGACTAAAGCTGTCATCCAAGTCAAGTCTTTAGTCCAGAATCTCCCATGTTTAGGTATCCCTAATCCTAATGCCTTTATGATAGTAGAAACTGATGCTTCTGATATCGGTTATGGGGGAATTCTCAAACAAAGAATCAACCCCGAATCTCCTGAACAACTTGTTCGCTTTACTTCTGGAATCTGGAATTCCGCTCAAAAACACTATTCTACTATTAAGAAAGAAGTCTTATCTATAGTGTTATGTATCACTAAATTTCAAGACGATCTTATCAATAAAGAATTTTTATTAAGAGTAGATTGTAAATCTGCTAAAGAAATTTTACAAAAAGATGTCAAGAATCTTGTTTCTAAACAAATATTTGCTAGATGGCAAGCTATACTATCTAGCTTCGATTTTCAAATTAATTTTATTAAAGGAGAAAACAACTCCCTCCCAGATTTCTTGACGAGAGAATTTTTACAAGGAAGATATGAGGCCCACCATAAGGCCACAGAAGCCAGCTTCACCTCAGAAGCAAAAACAACAAATGGCTAGACCATTTGAACTCCCTCTCTCAAGTATGCCTCCAATCAGACCAAATGGTTCGCAACGATCAAACCCTATGATGGATATAGGATTCCAGAACAGATACACTGCCAGCTTTTAACGCCTACCAAATTAGTCAATCAAAAGATTGATCAAGGAGCAACATCTTCTTCGGTAAGAACCAAAGAAAGTTACACAATGAAGGCCCCAGAGACCTTTGCAGAAGCAGTCCAACCATTGACAGGAAAGAAACCTGAAGCATCCCCAGCAAAAGAAGAATTTGAATTCCTGGTCAAACAAACAATACCAGTACTGGCCATAGATAAGCAATATGAAGGAACTTCTATTGCAAGTCTTATTAAACTAGTTTATTCAAAAAACAACTTCACGGATACTGATAATCCGCTCAAAACACAAAGGTACTACGAAGCCATATTAGTAGACACTGAGTCTATTATTATTGAACACACCATGAGTGATAAAAATCCAGAGTATATCAGCTAATCCAGATTCACTATTAAGAGAGTTCTGTCCCCTACAGAATGGTATGCAGATCATCTACTTACTCCCATTACACTATCAATGCCACATAAATCACAAACTTATAATTGGCATGATTACAAGAGTGCTTGGTTTAATTTTTTATTTATTAGGCTAGGACATACTTGGTTCATTAAATATTGTCAAGAAATGGTCAAATCTATTATCCCCAGATGGTTCTATGAATGGTGGAATTGTTTCGGAGGAAATAGATAAATTCTACCACAACAATTTCTTAGCAGATTCGAAGAATTTCAAATCAAAGAAGAAATTTCAACTCTCCCAGAACACATTAAAATGTGCAAATACTTCATGAAAAAAAGGATTTATCATATCATATCATGAAATTTTGCAAAGACCAAGTTCGATAAAATCAAATATCTCTCTAAAGAGATTAAGATCAGAGAATGGACGCCTAAGACTCCGACCAAGGTAGCATCCAAAACAACTTCTGCCTCACTATCAAAAAAAGAGCTTAAAGAAAGATTGAAGAAAGCTCTCCTAGAAATGGATGATGAGCAATCCAATGAGGATGACATTATGCTTCTCCTCGAAGAAGCCACTTCAGAAAACGACAATGGAGATATGCTAGACCCTAAGGGAATAGCAGCTGCTTACCTGGATCCCTATTAAGAATATGAACTTGACCTTTGAGAAAAGTAGAGGTTCAAAGAACCGGAATTACTTTTCCCAAAAGATAAAGAATAGGAACTTGACCTTTGAAGAAAATTAGAGGTTCAAAGAACCGAAATTACTTTTCCCAAAAGACAAGCTACTATTCCTAAAAGGAATCAAGTACACATCAACTTTTACTTTCTCAAAAGTAATACACCTACCATAAGTGTCGGAAAGATCTACACCTTACACTTGTACGCCTGAGATATAAAGGCTCCTTCCATTTTAGCCCATAAAAGCAGAAGAATTCCAAAAGAGAAGGCATCAGAAAATTAACCCCATATTCTTAAAGCTTCTTCTATTCCCCTTGTAAACATCCCGCTGTATCTCCCATGCTTTAATGGTTCATTAAATAAAATTTGTAAGTTTTATAATTTTATAATTTTATTGAATTCAATATATATACTCTTGGATCGTTATTTGGTATGCTTCAGTACAACTGCAATCTTTTCCTGATTGGCTATTGTCTGATTCATAATCCAGTTCGTTGAACCTCTACTTTTCTCAAAGGTCAAGTTCCTATTCTTAATAGGGATCCAGGTAAGCAGCTGCTATTCCCTTAGGGTCTAGCATATCTCCGTTGTGTTGCCAGGAAGGCATTTAGACCTGTTGACGGTGGTCCCATAGCTAAGATGACTATAAGAAAAAAACTGATGTAAAACCATGAGAAACTCTCTTAGAAACTTTATTAAAGAGCTTTGATATATGTTCTAATACTCCTTACATACTCAACATACATGTTGTGTGATTATTAATATACTTGTTAAATAAATTTTATTCTGTAAGTCCATTAGACAGTAATTTTAAAATTCTATGGAAAACAACCAGCATATTTTAAATAGTATCAATTTATCTTCTCAAGCAACTAAGATTGCTAAATTAGAAAATGATTTACAAAATTGGAGTATACCAGAAGAACCTTTTAAAAAGATTTACCACTTAGGTAATTTCAATTTTATTACTCGTCATATTATTAAGACCTGCGAGTCTACTATTGCTATTAATAATTCTTTAGAAATTATCCGTTTGCTCAAAGATAATGATATCAATCGTTATAAATCTATTTATAACTTTTTTCATATTGGTTTAGTGCAAGTAGTTGTTAAGCCTCTCTTCAGAAAAGGCCTTGATATTCTTGTTTGTGTCATCCTTAGAGATGGTACATTTTTGAATTTTGAGGACTCGTTGTAAGGAGTTTTACAGAGTAACGTAGTTGACGGGCCAGTTTACTTCAATTGTTATCCTAACTTTTCACTTGACATTAATGATCCTAATGTCATGGATTCTTTTACTCTTAATGTCAAAACCAAAAACTTGAATAGTAAGGCTAATACTCACGAAATTGCTATCATCTATCATGTTTATTATAGGCTTATGAAAACCACTCTTGCCCCTAAGGCACGGATAGAGATTCTTAAAGGTGAGACTATGCTTATGGAAGCCAACCATGAACATAGTTCTATCTTTGTTCCTCGTTTACTCAAATGAAAAGATATACTCTCTAGTAATGATTGGCGTTTTGAAGCCATAACCCAGCCTTTTGCGTCTCATTCTAAAAGATCTCAGATTGAAAAAGTCATTCAATTTCCTGATGGGTCGATAGAACTTGTGAATTTTGGTTAAGATTCGTGGCCTTCCTTGGTCACATTGTGTCAAGTAGGGATATTGAGGTGGATCCTAAGAAGATGGATGTGGTCACGAGTTGGCCTAGAACTCTAACTTCTTCGGACATTAGAAGCTTTTTGGGCTTAGCCATTTATTATAGAAGGTCTGTAGAGGGGTTCATGTTGAGGTGTTTACCGATCACAAGAGTGTACAGTATGCGTTTAGTTAAGAAGATTTTAATCTCCGCCAAGGAAGGTGGTTAGAATTATTGAAGGATTATGGTATGAGTGTTCCTTATCACCCCGATAATGGGGTAGAGAATGCTCTTAGACGATTGTATATGGGTAGTATGGATCATATAAGTGAAGAAAAAGAAAGTGCTGGTCCAAGATTTCATAGGTGAGCCCGAGAGGGTGTTTAATAAGTGGACCACCAAAGGTGGCATTATGGTTACAATGGGTCCGAATGGTCTTTGGTGACATGTGAAAGCTAAGCAAGGGCTTGATCCAATTTAAGTTGACTTGAAAGGAAGTGGTGCTTAAGATATTAGTAGAGGCTTTCTCCCAAGGGGGAGATGGTATACTTAGATAGTAAGATATTTGAGAGTTTCTAGAGTTTATGATTTTTGGATCTTCTTGGAAATTCCGCCTAATAGGGTGTGATGAGATTGGGAAAGATGGGAAAACTTAGTCCCCGGTATGTAAGACCCATACCAAGTCTTGAGGTGTCTTGATGAAGTTATATATGAGATAGGTGTGCCAAGTGAGTTAGTCCGGTTCATCCGGTGTTTCTTGTGTCCATGCTTAAGAAGTTTGTTGGAGATCCGACATCCATTATCCCCTTACAAGGATTAAAGGGTGATGAATGTCTTTTATGCGAGGAAATTCTGGTAAAGATTCTAGACCGGTAAGTTAAGAGATTGAGAAACAAAGAAATAGCTTCCGTGAAGGTTTTATGGAGAAATCATCTAGTTGAGGGTGCTACTTGAGAGGCCGAGGCCAATATGAAGTTCCGATATCCTCATCTTTTTCCTTCTACTCCTACCCTAGTTTTAGATAAGTAGTTCCTCTTGAGTTTTCCTTGTTTTGGGAGTCATGTGTGTTATATGAGTTTTTCCATGATTTCCTTATGTTATGCATGTTCTTGAGAAAGAAATATATGTTTAGTAAGAAAATGAGTTTTCTGATTATTTTTCCTTATGTTGTTGTGCTTTGAGTAAGAGTTTCCTATATGCTTCATGAGATGAGTTGTTGAACATGCTTTAGTTGTGCTATTTGAAAAATATATTGCATAAAGGCTCCATGAAATTGTGTTGAGCATGCTTTTAGTTGGAGAAGGTAGTTCCTCCTATGCATATGTGAAATGTCGAGTTTCCATGCATATTGGGCTGTTAGATGTAGTTCCTACCGCCATTGTGATTCATTGAGTATGTTTGATTTGGAGTTGAAGTTTCCTTCTTTCAATTGTGCATTATTTCGATATTGTATGCATGATGGGCTGCTAGTCTTGAGTCTTTATTTTAGTAAAGTGTCTAAATCATCATTCGAGGACGAATGTTCCCAAGGGGGAGATATTGTAACACCCCGTAAATTAGTAGGCTAAACTAGAGCTTAACATGAGGGTTAGAGTCGTGAATGTAGCTCCCCGTACTTAAAATATAGGTTTTCATGTTAAGACGTCAAGGTGCAACCCCTCAAGGACCAACCAAAGGCCCTTGAGGAGGACCCTAGAATCTGCCCAGAATAGTTGACCTACGACTGGACCCACGCCCCGTAGGTGGCCAGAAAGTTCGAGTCACCAACCCACACCCCACAAGTACGGGTCGTGGGTCAGTCCACGCCTCGTGGGTTGGTGCTCGTGGGTGGTGGCCTGGAGACAGTTTCAAGGATTAAGTCTAGGGGTACTTTAGGGGTTTCCGGTTTTAATTAGTATTAAGTGGTGTCGTTGTAGCCCTTATTAAAACACCTATATAAGGATTTTATACCCCTAAACTAACTCGTCCAAATCATTATTTCTAAATTTCCAAAAGAACTCATCCTCTCCAAAAATTCTCTCGCCAAAACTCAAAGAAGAAGAAGAAGGAAGTTGGAGCCTAGGGTTTCAAGGAGCAAGGTTTTTATAGTAAATTTTGTGGGGATTCATAACTAAGCTATGGTAGTCCTTCATCCATGGATAGCCTTCATCTATTGAGTCCCTCCAAATTTAATTTCAAAACTAGGAATTCTCCAAAAGTTAGGGTTTGACTTCAATCTCATGGATTCCTTTCAAATTCGTTTATAATGATTGAATTATGTTTTATTATGGATAAATTGATGATTTTACATGGTTTTATGTTGCATTCCCCAAGAATCCATGAATTTCCCTATTTTCTCAACTATGGTCTTGTGATGTGGGTATTGTTTGATGAAAGGAGAATATGATAGAATCATGCATGTACTAATTGAACTACTTGAATTATGATTATATCCATGTCTAATGTAGTGAACTCGAGATGTGTTGATTGAATATGATCTATGATCCTTGAAGGGTAAAGTATGAGAATTATGCATGATTATGAGATTCATGTATATACATTAAGAACACTTTGAGAGTAAAGTGACTATGATTATGATCTGGTTGTGTTTTGTTGAAAGGATATTCTCATTTTCACACTTATATATGAATATGATATGATGTGAATGGTTTTCTCACAATATGTTGTTTCTAAGGTTGAAAGGTTATTCTCACCTATTGAATCTATGAGCTATCTTATGAATTATGTTGGATTGAGTGTCAAGACATTCTTCCATAAATATGAACTTAAGTCAAGACTTAATATGTAATTCATGGGAAGTAATTCTTAGCACCGAGTGGATATTGTATATGACATGGAAACTTTTACCTTAGTTGAGTCCGGCTTACAAATGAAAGATTTTACACTAGTTGAGTCCGGCTTTCCAAATGGGTTCCTCATACACTAGTTGAGTCTGGGTTCCCAAAGTATGTCTCATGAGATGGAAACCTTCTACCATATTTGAGTCCGGGTTTCTAGTAGAAATCTCCTTATCCCATAAACTATGTGCCCACATAGGTATTTACCTAGTGGATCCACCTAAGCTAATTGTATGGTTCTACCTTAGGCAAGTAGGACAACCCTATTCGGTGTGGGTAACACCGGATTCCATGTTAAGCTCACATGGTCTATGTCGGTTAAGTCTTATTCCCACACAATGACAATATGAACAAGAATATGAATGATGGCCTAAGGAGGTTTACTTAGCATGGGTGACATTTATGGTGTCTTATTGATGCATTGCACAAGTATGCTTTAAGGTTATTTATGAAGTGTTTCTCTTATGTTATGATGACTTATGTATGGTTTATGTCTATGACTTATGTTTTTCCACGATTGTCAAGATGATCCTTAAACTTGGTAAAGTGCATGTTTTCAACTAAAATGTCCCTTTTTGCATATTTTCTATATTTTCATGCATGGCTATCATAGTTGGTGCATTTTTGTACTAACGCCTACTTTCCTATATTTTTTCCAAGTGTAGGGTCGGTTCTCAAGGTGGTCCTCATTGTGGCTAAAGCTTGGATTTGATCATTTATCCTAGCTTGTGGTGAGTCCTCATGATTCGAGGACGGATGTTTCACTTGTAGTTTCATTTCTCGTATTTCCTTTTTTTGACTATGTTCTATGGGCTCTGTCCCTTTTCATTTCAAAAATTGTAATAGATGACTATGTTGAGACTTAGAGTCTATACTTTCGCTTTTGTCTTTTGTGAAAATTTTAAACTTGGACCTGAAATACGTTTTTACTCTTATTGTTATATTGCTTATGTTATGATATTCTAAGTGGCTTGTATGGAGTCCTTCGGGGTTCTATACGCCATGTTACATCTAGGGGGTACCCCTGGGTCGTGACAACTATGGGCTTCCAACAGAATTTATTGCCTCAACAGATCGACATTCATAACACATAATCAACCTTTGTAACGACCATCTCCCCCTTTGGGAAAAACCTCAATACCTCTTTCTAATTGGAAGTTTCCTAACCAAAATAGAGGATCGCCCATGTGGTCTGACCTTACCCTAAGTGATAGTGCTCACACTTGAAGATATTCAAGGAAGGTCGGTGGACTAAAAATGAAATAGTGACTCAGCGAAGTGAAATGGCGTATTAAAAGATCATTGAAAAAAGTGACAAAACTTTAGAGTAAACCAAAGGCTTAAAAGGCAAACAAAGGTGGTAATCGGTGATCCGCTGAATGTGAAAGGAAGACTCAATCGATTCCGCCAACAGAGGTTCAAACACCTGAAGCAAATGAAGAGTGAGCTAAGAAACAAATGATGATCCATCAAATACGCCTGGTCAGCCCGACTTTGTCTCCATGTTGGTCACACATTGGATTTTGGACCAAATTTTAGGAAACTATAAATAACCCAAAGGAGAGAGAAAATAGAAAGTTTTTTAGAGATAAGATTTTTGTATGAGATTTGTGTATGTAACTTTTGAGAATGTTTGAAGAGTTTTTACCTTGTGAGAAACACTTTTAAGTTTTGGGGTTTTTGAATACACTCTTGAAATTAACAATTGAAGGTTGAAATCGAAGTGGGTGTTGAGTATAATTGCTTAATTTCAACGCATTCATGGTTGCTCTCATGATAGGTATAATTTCTTTACTTTTTTATGTGTTGCTAAAACCCCAATTCTAGGGGTGAAGTTTTGGGGTTGGGTGTTTATATAATGTGGTGGATTTTGTGTTTCCTCTATTTTACTACTATGCATTCATGGATTTAGACTAATTCGCATGGAGTTAATTTATGGGTTAAGGATACAACCATAATCTTTGTCTCGATCTTTGATTGATGGTCGAAAGCGATCGATTGGAGTCGCTAATTAGTTCAATTTATGCAATTTAAGTTTAATTTTGTAACATCCCAGATGTTTGAAGGGCAACACAACATTTTCCAGAAGCTTTAGGCGCCATCCGACAGAGGCCACCCATGACCTGTGGATTGGACCACGGACCGTAGGTGTGGTCCATGGATTGCATCACCCAATCACACCCTGAGGACCCTGAACAACCGCCGGACCAACGGACCATCGTGTGATCCACGATATGTGGATGTGGCCCGTTTTTTAGGACCCCAAGATCCTGATCTCTGATGCCGAACAACGGACCGACATGACAGGTCGTCGGTTAGACCACGGTCCGTCAGTCGTGGTCTGTGGGTCGTGGCTGGCAGTTGATTTTTAGTGGTAGTTAGGTATTTTCCTAATTATTTTATCTCTATACTAAATTGTTTTGCCCTTCACTAAGACCCCTATATAAGTGATTCCAACCCCCAAATTAGTTAATTCATTTCATTCTCTTCAAATTAACCAAAAAAAAGAACAAGTCTCCTCTCTCAAATATTTCTCTCTGTAGAAAGCTTGAAGAAGAAGAATTCAAACTAGGGTTTCAAGACAAGTCTCCATTACTCCATTAAAGATAAGCAATTGGCTTCACGGTATGATATTTTTCATCCATGGATTCCATCCATTCATGGAGTTCCTGAATTCTCCTATTTTAAAAGTTAGAAAACCTCAATTGAGTTAGGGTTTTCTTCAATTTTTATGGGTTCTCTTGATTATTAATTTAAATGATTGAATTATGATCTCTTATGCATGAATTGATTAAATACTATGATTTTATAATGATTCCCCTATAAACCCATGTAATCTCCATGTTTTCCAAGTTATGATCATATGATGTGGGATTTCGATTATCAGGGAAGAGTTTTCTGAAACCAAGCATGTATTGAAAGAAATACATGAATTTATGATGAAATCCATATCTAACCCATGTTTTCTAAATGTTGATGATTGAAAGTGGGTTTTGAACCTTGAAAGGTAAATTAAGGAATTATGCATGCTCTTATGAAATCTATGCAAATGTTTTAAGGATTCTATGAGAGTAAAGTATCAATGATGATGTTGTTGTTGTGTTGTTGAAAGGGTTTTCTCATATACACAAGATAGCATGATTGTGAGAGATTTTCTTACTTAATAAGGATTCTAAGGTTGAGAGGTTTTCTCACCTAATTGAATCAAATATTAAGAGCTATCCTAATGAAATATAGCTTGGATTGGTTATTGGATGATACCTTTCCATGGATAATGACTTAGCCTTGATTGGCAAGATGACGTTCCCTTCTATGGATAATAAGAACAAGTGAGAAATGACTATTCCGTGGGATTTATGGTTAGCACCAAGAGGATATTAATATGGAAGCTCTCCTGTTAGTAGAGGCAGGGTTTCTAGAAGCAATATCCTTATCCCTTACCTATATTCCCCCATAGGATGATTGTCTAGATAGACATTTGCTAGTGGATCCAGCTAAGCTAGAAAGTCATGGTCCTTACCTTGGCAAGAAGGACAACCCTATTTTGTGTGGAAGACACCGAGGGATCATATTTTAGCTAATGTTTTAGCTCACATGGTCTCTATGGCGGTTAAGGCTACTTCTCACAACAATAATGAACTAAGGTTACTTCAAGAAATATCTCATATGTGTTCAAAGGCTTTAAAGATCTTAGCTTGCATTGGCCATGTTTTATGACTTATGTTTTCTAACCCTTTTATATCATGTTTCAGCTTGGTCAATTGCATGGCATGAAATGTCCTCTTTTAGCATGATTTTAATGTTTTATGCATAGTTATCATACTTGGTACATTGTTTTGTACTAACACATACTCTGGCCTACATTTCCCTAAATGTGATGTCCGGCAGTTAGGTTTCTTAGTTTCGTGGCTAGTGGTTGGTTGTGAGGTTCCCGAGCTAAGCTGAGTCGTCATGTTTTGAGTATAGATTTTCAATGTTCTTAGTTTCTTCTTATTTCTATTTTTTGGACATGATGTATGGGCGAGGCCCAATTTCATTCTATTGTACTAAATGGCTAATGAGACATGTGTTTTAGACTTCGACTTTACTTTTATAAAATTATTGGACTTGAAAAGTTGTCTTTACCTCTTTTGTTCTATTTATTATGTTATGAATGCTAAGTCGCTTGTATGGGGTCTCTCAAGGTCCTATACACCATGTAACATCTAGGGGGTACCCCTGGGTCGTTACAAACTTGGTAATCAGAGCAAAAGGTTTAGAATGGTCCTAGGATGTCTCATAAGCCACGTCGAGTAGAGTCTTGTTCATTAGTGTGAAGCGCACCATATTTATGAATAAGAGGCTATAAGATGACTAGGAAACTCCACTTCTTTTATTACTCTAAAGTCATGCAATAGAGTTTAACTCTATAAGATCTCTCTCCTAATCCCTATCTAATGCTCTACAGGATATGGCTAGTCAAAGAACTTATTCTAGAAGGAATGTGAGGGAGAATGTGGAACAAGAAGCTCCTCGCCAAGATCCCCAAGTTCCGGTCGATCCTTTGCCCGAGAAAGTGACTAATGTGAAGGTTAGGGATATTTTTCAAGTGTTGGCTCAACCCGTGACGGCCCAAGCCAATAGGGTGGTTGCGATTCCCGTGAACCCAAACGTGGGTACGGCGGCATCTAGAATGAGGGACTTCAATTGGATGAATCCTCCAGAGTTTCATGGTTCTAAGGTTGAGGAAGATTCTCAAGATTTCATTGATGAAGTCTTTAAGGTGTTGATGATCATGGGAGTGACGCCGGTGGAAATGGCGGAGTTGGCCGCATATCAACTTATGGGTGTGCCTCAAATATGGTACAATCAATGGAAAGAATGGAGGCCGCAAGATGTGGTTCCTCTTGATTGGGAGAAGTTTAAGTCCGCTTTCCTTGATAGGTTCTTTCCCCCTAAGATGAGGGAGGCAAAGGTGGTTGAGTTTATCAACCTTCATCAAGGAAGTACGAGTGTGAGGGAATATGCTTTGAAGTTCACAAAATTATCTAAATATGCTCCAACAATGGTTGCCGATACAATGACAAGGATGAGTAAGTTTATTACGAGTGTGTCCAAAATGGTGGTTGAAGAATGTCGAACCGCCATGCTCATTAATGACATGGACATCTCTCGGCTCATGGTTCATGCTCAACAGATCGAAGAAGAAAAACTTAAGGAAAAGTCTAGGGAGACAAAGAGGGCTAAAACCAGTGATGGTAATTTCTCTTATGCAAGGTTCGATGGACATGGTTGTCCTAGGTTTCGACAAAAGTTTTCAACTCAAGGTTCCTCCAATGCTCCTCCTAAGTTTAACAAATTTAGGGTGTCTAACCCTAAGCCTGAAGGAGGGAATGGTAGTGGATCTTCATTGCCTATGTTTACTTGTGCTAGGTATGGAATGAAGCACGAGGGTAAGTGCCCAGCTGGGACGGATGGTTGCTTCAGTTGTGGTAAGAGTGTTCATAAAATGAGGGATTTCCCGATGCTTACGGCTAAAGAGAGAGAGGGAAAATAAGCTCCTCCTAGTGCTTCGGGTCCCAATGCTCCCAAGAAAAACTGATTCTATTCACTTCAGACTCAAGGTGAAAAAGAGGGTTCTCCTGATGTGGTTAACGATATGTTGAAAGTCCTCCAACTTGATGTTTATGCTTTACTTCATCCCAGTGCTACCTTGTATTTTTGTGACGACATATGTGGCTATGAGGTTTGATGTTCGTCCGGATGTGTTGTTAGATCCTTTTTTTGTCTCTACTCCTGTTGGTGATTCTATCATGGCTAAGAGGGTCTATAGAAAGTGTCTCATTTCCTTGCCCCATAGAGTTAGTCTTGTTGACTTGGTAGAGCTTGATATGTTAAATTTTGATGTTATCCTTGTGATGGGTTGGTTGCATTCATGTTCTACTTTTATTGGTTGTACAACTCGTGTAGTGAAGTTTCAGTTCCCGAATGAGACTGTCCTAGTGTGGAAATGGGGAAATTCTTACCTAAGGGTCAGTTTGTCTCTTTTATTAAAGCTAGAAAGATGATTTCTAAGGGTTGCATTTACCATCTAGTTAGGGTGGGGGATGTGGATTCTGAAACTCCAACTCTTGAGTCGGTCCCTGTTGTTAATGAGTTTCTGGAAATGTTCCCAGATGATTTAACCGGTATTTCTCCAAAAGGGAAATAGACTTCGGTATTGGCCTTCTCCCCGATACGCAGCCTATTTCTATTCCTCCTTACCGTATGGATCCGGCAGAACTTAAGTAGTTGAAAGAACAATTGAAATATTTTTTTGTTAAGGGTTTCATCCGACCGAGTATCTATCCATGGGGTGCTCCAGTTCTGTTTGTTAGAAAGAAAGATGGTTCTCTTCGTATGTGTGTTGACTACCGTCAGTTGAACAAGGTGACCATTAAGAATAAATATCCTCTTCCAAGGATAGATGATTAATTTGACCAACTTCAAGGAGTGAGTTACTTTTCTAAGATTGATCTTCCGTCGGGTTATCACCAATTGAGGGTGAAAGAAGATGATATTCCAAAGAAGACTTTTCGAACTCGATATGGTAATTATGAGTCTTTTGTAATTTTGTTTGGGTTGACTAATGCTCCAGCGGTGTTTATGGATTTGATGAATAGGGTGTTTAGACAATATCTTGACATGTTTGTGATTGTGTTCATTGATGATATATTGATCTATTCGAGAAATGAGAATGAGCATATTGATCATTTGAGGATCGTGTTGCAAATTCTTAAGGACCAATATTTTTTTGCAAAGTTTTGTTAATGTGAGTTCTAGTAAAGGTCTGTAGCTTTTCTTGGTCATATTGTTTCAAGTAAGGGTATTGAGATAGATCTTAAGAAGATGGATGCCATCAAGAGTTGGACTAGACCTCTAACACCTTCAGATATTAGAATTTTCTTGGGTTTAGCTGGTTACTACAGGATGTTTGTTAAGGGTTTTCTTCGGTTGCCTCTCCTTTGACGGCTTTGACTCAAAAGAAGGCCAAATTCATATGGTCTGAAGCATATGAGAGGTGTTTTCAAGAATTTAAGGTTAGACTTACTTCCGCTCCAATGTTGACTTTACCAGAAGTGTCCGATGGTTTTGTGGCTTATTGTGATGCCTATAGAATTGAGTAAGGGTGTGTACTTATGCAAAATGGAAAAGTCATTGCCTATGCCTCAAGGCAACTTAAGATTCATGAGAAGAAATACTATACCCATGACCTTGATTTAGCGGCGGTTGTTTTTGCCTTAAAGATTTGGAGGAATTATTTGTATGGTTTTCATGTAGATGCGTTTACAGACCAGAAGAATTTGCAATATGTGTTTAACCAGAAGGATCTAAATTTTCACCAAAGAAGGTGGCTTGAATTATTGAATGATTATGATATGAGTGTTCTCTATCAGCCCGGAAAGTCAAATGTGGTGGCAGATGCTCTTAGTCGGTTATCCATGGGTAGTGTTGCTCATAATGAAGAAGAAACGAAAGAGTTGGTTCGAGATGTTCATAGATTGGCCCGATTGGGTGTTTAGTTAGTGGACTACACCAAGGGTGGTGTTATAGTTCACAATGATTAGAAATCATTTTTTGTGGCGGATGTGAAAGACAAGCAAGGTCTTGATCCAATTTTGGTCGACTTAAAAGAAATGGTACTTAAGAAATCCGTTGAGGCTTTCTCCCATGGGGGAGATGGTGCACTTAGATATCAAGGTCGTTTGTGTGTTCCAAATTTTATGACTTGAGGGAACAAATCTTGTCAGAAGCCCAAAGTTCGCGGTATTTCATTCACCCGAGAGCCACCAAAATGTACCGTTATTTACGGGAAGTCTATTGGTGGAATGGGATGAAGAAGGATATTGGGGAATTTGTGACTAAGTGCCCTATTTGTCCACAAGTGAAGGTTGAACATCAAAAACTGAGAGGTTTTCCCCAAGACATTAGTATTTTCTACTTGGAAGTGGGAAGATTTGAAAATGGACTTTATTATTGGTTTTCCTCGCACCCGGCGATAACATCACTCAATTTGGGTTATAGTAGATCGGATGATAAAATTGGCTCATTTATTCCCGCCAAGGTTTCCTATTCGGCAGAGGATTATGCTAAGTTGTACTTGAGAGAAATGGTAAAGTTTCATGGAGTGCATTTTTGCATTATTTCCGATCGTGGTACCCAATTCACTGCTCAATTTTGGAAGTCTTTCCAGAAAAGTCTAGGTACTCGTGTTAAGCTTAGTACGGCCTTTTATCCCCAAACCGATGGGCAAGCAGAACGTACTATCCAATGTTTGGAAGACATGTTGAGAGCTTGTGTGATTCATTTATGGGTAATTGGGATGACCATTTTCCATTGATTCAGTTTGCTTATAATAATAACTATCACTCAAGTATTGATATGGCTCCATTTGAGGCATTGTATTGTAGGAGGTGTAAATCTCCTATAGTGTGGTTTGAGGTGGGTGAAGTTTCCCTAATAGGTCCCGAGTTGGTACATGAGGCCATAGAGAAGGTTCGACTTATTAGAGAAATGTTGAAAATGGCTCAAAGTCGACGAAGGTCATATGTCGATTTGAGATGAAGAGATCCTGAGTTCGATGTTCATGATTGGGTTTACATGAAAATTTCACCCATGAAGGGTGTAATCAGGTTCGTTAAGAAAGGGAAGCTTAGTCCCCGATATGTAGAACCATATCAAATTTTGAGACGTGTTAGTAAGGTTTCTTATGAACTTGATTTGCCTAATAAGTTGTCATCAGTGCATCCGGCTTTCCATGTCTCTATGTTGAAGAAATGTGTTGGTGATCCGACATGTATAGTTCGCTTAGAAGAGCTGGGAGTTAAGGAGAATCTTTCTTATGAAGATGTCTCGGTTGAGATTTTAGACCGGCAAGTCAAGTAGTTGAGAAATAAAGAAGTTGCCTCCGTGAAAGTTTAGTGGAAGAATCATTTAGTTGAGGGTGCTACTTGGAAGGCCGAGGCCGATATGATGTCCCGATATACTCATGTTTTTCCTTCTACTCCTACTCTAGCTTGCGGTAATGAGTTCCTCATGGTTTTTTCTTTGTTTTTGGAGTCATGTGCCTTAAATGTTTCCGCAATTTCTTTACTATTCATGATTCATGAAAAGTTTAAGTTCTGAGAAAATGAGTCAATTTTATTAATTTCTACATGTTTATGTACGTTTAAGTATGAATTGTATGTAGACTACATGATATGATGTTTTGAACATGCTTTAGCTTGGAAATGATGTTTCCTCCTCCGATATATGCATTTGAGTATGTTTTTAGCTTGGATGATGATGTTTCCTCCTCGGATATGTGCATTTATATGATTTCATGCATGATGGGCCGCTAGGTTTAGCTCCTATCTCTCTTATGATGGTTTGATTACGTCTTAGATTGAAGTCGATATTTCCTCCTTGGTTATATGCATTTAGATGAAGATGCATTGATGGTTGGGTTGTTAGTTTCTCTCCTACTCTTTTCATACTAACTTGAATATCATTCAAGGACAAATGATCCCATGGGGGAGATATTGTAACAACCCAGATTCGAGAAGAGCAAGAGAATAGTTTTCAGAAGATTCAGGCGTCATCCGACAAAGGCCACCAACAGCCCATGGATGGGACCACGGACCATAGGTGTGGTCCATGGATTGCATCCCCAATCAGGCCCTGAGGACGATGAACCATGACCAGACCAATGGACCGTTGTGTGGTCCACGGTCCGTGGATGTGGTCCGTGGTCCAAGACCCTAAGATCTTGCTTTCTGAAGCTGGATGACTGACCGATAGGACGGGCCATTGATCAGACCATGGTCCGTCAGTCGTGGTTCGTGGGTTGTGGCTAGTAGTTGATTTTTAGAGGTAGTTACATCTTTTCCTAATTATTTTATCCCTACACCACATCATTTTACCCTTCACTAAGACCTCTATATAACTGATTCCAACCCCCAGATTAGTTCATTCACTTTATTCTCTTCAAATTAACCAAAAAGAAGCACAACTCTCCCTTCTAAAATATTTCTCTCTCTTGAAAGCTTGAAGAAGAAGGATTTAACCTAGGGTTTCAAGACAAGTCTCCATTCCTCCTTTGAAGATAAGCAATTGGCTTCAAGGTATGATAGTTTTCATCCGTGGATTCCTTCCATTTATGGAGTTCCCAAATTCTCCTATTTTCAAAGTTAGAAATCCCCAATTGAGTTAGGATTTTCTTCAATTTTCATGGGTTCTCTTGATTATTGATTTAAATGATTGAATTATCATCTCTTATGCATGAATTGATGAAATACTATGATTTTATGATGATTACCATATGAACCCATGTAATCCCCATGTATTCCAAGTTATGATCATATGATGTGGATTTTGATTATGAAGGTAGAGTTTTATGAAACCAAGCATGTATTGAAAGAATTACATGTATTTATGATGAAATGCATATCTAACCCATGTTTTCTTAATGTTGATTAATGAAAGTGGGTTTTGAACCTTGAAAAGTAAATTATGGAATTATGCATGCTCTTATGAAATCGACGCAAATGTTTTTAGGATGCTTTAAGCGTAAAGTATCAATGATGATGTTGTTGGGTTGTTGAAAGGATTTTCTCATATACACATGAAAGTATAATTGTGAAAGGTTTTCTCACATAATAAGGATTCTAAGGTTGAAGGGTTTTCTACCTAATTGAATAAAATATTAATAGCTATACTAATGAAATCTAGCTTGGATTGGTTATTGAATGATACCTTTCCATTGATGATGACTTATATTTGATTAGCAAGATTAAATGCCTTTCCATGGATAATAAGAACAAGTAAGAAATGACTATTTTGTGGGATTTATGCTTAGCACCGATAGAACATTGAGATGGAAGCTCTCTCGTTAGTAGAGACCGGGTTTCTAGAAGCAATTTCCTTATCCCTTACCTATGTGCCCACATAGGATGATTGTCTAGATAGACATTAGCTAGTGGATAAACCTAAGCTAGAAGTTCATGGTCCTTACTTTGGACAGTAGGACAACCTTTTTCGGTGTGGGAGACACCGGAGGATCATGTTATAGCTCACATGGTCTCTATTTCGGTTAAGGCTAATTTACACAATAATAATGAACTAAGGTTACTTCAAGAAGTATCTCATACGTGTTCAAAGGCCTTAAAGATGTTAGCTTGCATTGACCATGTTTTATGACTTATATTTTCTAGCTCTTTTGTATTATGTTTTAACTTGGTGAATTGTTTGTCATGAAATGTCCTTTTTAGCATGCTTTAAATGTTTTATGCATGGCTATCATACTTGTTACATTATTTTGTACTAACGCATACTCTTGCATACATTTCCCCAAATGTAGGATCTGACAATCAGGTTTCTCAGTTTCATGGCTAGTGGTTGATTGTGAGGTTTCCGAGCTTTGGCGAGTCCGCATGTTTCGAGGAAGGATTTTCATTGTTCTTAGTTTCTTCTTATTTCCTGTTTTTGGACATGATGTATGGATTAGGCTAAATTTCATTCTATTGTACTATATGGCTAATGAGACAAGTGTTTTAGACATCTGATTTACTTTTATATAACTATTGGACTTGAAATGTTGTCTTTACCTCTTTTCTTCTACTTATTATGTTATGAATGCTAAGTGGCTTGTATGGGGTCTCTCTAGGTCCTATAGGACATGTTACATCTAGGGGGTACCCCTAGGTCGTGAGATATTTCTATAGGTTCCTCGAAAGAGAGATTATGGTTCAGATCTTTTTGCCCAAATTTGCTCAAAAGACAGATTTTGTATGGTAATGTGTTGATTTGTGATTCACATGAATGAGACTAAAAGGAGATTCTATAATTTGGTACTATGAGATCGAAAGAACATTATCATTGAAGATGACCCAGCCTATCCATGATTGTTTAGTACTATTGAGCAACACAATTACCCCTTTGTGACATCAATTCCAATCCCCGTACCCCTAGATTATTTTTTAATTTCTTGAATTTATGAATTTTAGTTTAATTGTTTTATATGATACTTCAAACTATTTAAGTAAATATTTTGAAATCATTCACCACTTTTCTCTAAGGAACTTCAATGAATAGGCCTGCATTCTTAATTTCCTAGATGAATTCTTATCCCTAAACCATTCCTTGTGGAAATCGATCCTGACTCTTTGTGGGGTATTTTTATTGACACTGGCCGCTTACTCTTCTAATTATTTTTAGGGTAGTTTGAGAGTTATAAAAAATGGCACCATTACCGGTGAATTGTAGCTAAGAATTCAATTAGTGAAGTTAGTTTGTAAACTTGTTTAGTTGCAGTAGATTGTTGCTTGGTTTTTTGTGTTGCCTATTTGTAGGTACAAACTTGAGTGATAATGGTAGTGACAACGCTATTCACTATAGGCAAAATGATCAGATTGGTGACTTTAAGAACATGCACATAAATGTCATTGGGACCAATGGAGCTATTGAATTACCTTAAAAAACAAGGAGAGTAATGTTCCATGTAACTAGAACAATGCTACTACTGCTCCAAATGAGAGTAATGTTCAGGGGTTTATCTCATGAAGATCCTCATGAACACCTTCGAAACATTATGAATATTTGTAGACCATTTGTCATCAAGAACATCTTACCAGAATCTATTTGGCTGTGATTATTCCTATTCTCCTTAGCGGGGGAAGCTACTAGATGATTGGTTGAGTTTTCGAATGATTCTAACACTTCTTGGGAGGAGTTAACCAAAGAACTCTTAGAGAGATTGTTTCTTCCCTTGAATATGGTCAATCTTAGGGACAACATCCAGATCTTTAAAAGAGTGGGAGTTGAACCTCTTCACGAGACATGGTTCTGGTCCGAAAATTATTACCACAATGTCGAACACATGGTGTTCGGGAAAATTTTATGTAGCAATACTTTTATTGTAGCCTTGATTCAGTAAAGAAAGGCTTCGCTGACCAAGTTGTTCATGGTGAGCTGATTCAACAACCGTTTGATGTGGGAACATTGTTGCTTATTGGTATGACTAAAGTAAACCGAGCATGTCATACTATAGAGGATCAAGTATCTTTTCAACAATGAAGCATGATCAAGGAACAATTGGAAGGGACCATGAGCGTGAAGAAAACATGGTTAAAATGATTACCCAACTTGACTTGTTTTCCAAATATGTCACTGGAGGTGGATAAAAAATTGTAAATACAGTTGACACAAGTAGTGGGCAGTGTCCGGAAGATGCAAAGTTTGAGGCATTGTACAACGAACAGGTGAATTATATGGGAAATAAATTGGGGGGGGGGGGCGGTCTTATCCTAGCTACCCAAGACCGGGTGAGAACAAAGGTTGGAACAAGGATTGAGACAATGGTTGGATATATTAGAGAGATCGAGGTGGAAACTTGAGAGATAGGGAAGCTGTAAAATATAGGTATGTCCCACTTCAAGATAGCCCAAAACCAAAGGAACCAGCTGGATTGTAGGGAATCCGAACCAAGGATATGCTAAAAATGATCTTCAATAAGGTTAAAGGGTCTGACAAAGTGTAGATTGATTTGAAAAATGACTTCTCCACTTTGGCTCAAACGGTAACTTCTCAGTCCATATCAATCAAGCAGGTGGAAACTCAAATTTGTCAGATCTCTACCTATCTAAATTCAAGGAAAAAAAGAATGTTCCCTAGTGACACAATCCCAAATCTCAAAAATTATTATTGACGAGTAAGAACTATGTCATGCCAAGATGTTAAATAAGGAGCTGGTTGATTAATGTCTCAAATACACCTCATCCAAATCTAGGTGTAGACGATCGTAATCTAGTATATAACCCAACGAAAGGTTGGGATCAAACCCACAGGGAGTGGTACCATATCAAATTCTATTAGGAAGTAAAGATGTGATTATAATCGGTTATAGAAGTAGACATTATCAAAATCAAACAAAATAAGTCAAAGGTTTGACAACGAATGTCAGATGGGGGGTTTTAAGATATCAATTAACAACTACAATAATCACTAAAACAGGGGATTAGACAAGTAGGAAGGAATTCTCGGGATGTGATCGATTATAAGCTAATATCACTATATGGGTAATTGGAGCTTAATAATAAAGTGCTAAATCACTATGGGTAAGCTAGACTATAGGTGCAATAGTTTTCTCTCGAACAACTATTACGGTTCAGGCGAGTTCTCTCGAACCTCGACAAACTTGACACTACAAAACAACCCAAAACCTTAATTTATCTACTCTCTCGAACTATATAGGTACGAATGAGTTAAGATTCACCCTCTCAAGCTCAACCCATAACAACCCACACACTACAATCATCAATCGATAACCTTGGTTTTCGAACCCCTCTCTCAAGCAAGCCCAAAACACTAAGCTAAAATTGTATTTGCAACTACAATTCATAAATTACTACTCAGCTGTCGATCAAACCCACATTAAAACAGTATTTAAATCATTAAACAACAATACCCATAAGCTAATTAAGCAAATAATCACATAATCACACCCCAAGAATTGAGGGTTTATCCAAGCATCATAAAAAGATAAAAATTAATACCAAAAACATTCTCCATGATCTTGGTATTACAATCCAAGTCTTTAAAATGATCCAAAATGCTAACAATCAAAATCCAATTTGAATCTACTTGAAAAACCCTTCAAAGTTGTTCTCCAATGGAAAATACAAAGAAAACGCTCCCAAAATCCAATGAAAAATCGGACCCTTTGAACTCTTTTAGAATTCAATTTATAGTTTCCCAAATTTCAGCTGCAAGGACCATTAGGCGAGGTAAGTCGAGCGTCGCCGACCAGGTCGGCGACGTGCCAATCACTCCATCTCATCGCCGGTCTTCCTTGGCTTTTATTCCTCAAGGTTGTGTGACTTTAGGCGATCCAATCAGCGGTCCGCCGAATGTCCAAATCTATTGCCAAATTGGCTTCTCCCAAAGGTTGGCAGTCTGGAACTTTAGGCGAGCTGAAGTGCCACTCAGCGAGTCGCCTAGTGGCTTAGACCATTCTAAGCTTTTTTTATCTTCAACCTTTTTCATCCTTTTAGTTCCTTTTCGCCCGGTCATGTCCCTGCCTTGCTCCTTTTGCCTGTTTTGCTGCAAATCAACATTTTAGCATCAGTACGGAGCATAAATTAGGCATTTGAGGACAGTAAATTATCAAAACAAAGCCCTAAATAAGTCAAAATCTCGGACTCATCATTGGTAATACCTATGATTTTTGTAAAGAGAGGAAAAAGGGTTTTTGGGTTGCAGGCTGGTTCTATGGTTCCTCATCAACGGATCATAGAAGCTTCTACGGGCCATGGATGGTATCCGTAGAAAATAATAGAAATACAGTTTTAAAACCAAGTCCTTCTACCTCTTTTACGGTTCACAAGTATGGTCTGTCAAGTGATCTACGAGTTGCTAATAGGTCTTTAAGTAGGTCATAGACTTAGTGAAATTTTGAGAGTCAAGATTGGTCTCTACTTTTGGTGTCTACGAACCGTAGGTAGTCCTATGAGCCGCAGACAAGTTCCGACAAAAGTTTTTCCAAGTAAAAGTTTTCTGAACTTTTCTACGAACCATAGGTCCAAACCGTAGAAGGGCTTCGACAGTTATTTTCCAAGGGCTTTTGGAAATTTACCTAATTGTTTTAAACCAATACTATGTCATTTTTTATTCTACCTTAAGACCTATATAAGGAGGTTTAGTCCTAAAAGTACCCACTTCAAACCCATTTTTTTAATTGCCCAAAACCTAACCAAATTCACTCCCCAATTTCCTCTAAACCTAAGGAAGAAAAAGGAGAGCTAGGGTTCCATTCAAGTTTTAAATTCACCATTCATCTTGGGATTTGAGTATAAAGGTATGTGGGTATTAACCCATGTAATTCATTCCTCCATGGGGTCCCCAAATATTCCAATTTCTAAATCTCAAATTCAATTGTTCAAGTTTGGGTTTCCATTCAGTCTTTGTGGGTTTCATCGAATTATGATTTATTATTGTTGATTAAGTCTTCTAATGCATGATTCAATGTTAATACATGATATTTAGTTGAAATTATATTGACCCACGCCTAAATTATGATTTTCAACTATGAACCCATGAACCTATGAACTATGAATTTATGAAGATATGCATATTTTTATGAAATTATGGTAAATAATTTGGGGATGCTTTGAAAGGAAAGTATCAATGTTATTGTAAAAGGTTTTCTCACATGCTATTATGATCATGATTGTCAAAGGTTTTCTCACATGCTATTATGATCATGGTTTTGAAAGGTATTTCTCACCTATGCTCGAAATGTGTTTTAAGGAGCTATTCTATGTTTTGATTAGAAAGATGTGGATTGGTTTTGATCATTGCCTTTTCTATGCTAAAATAATATTTGACATTTATCCATTCCATTGGGATTTAGACTTAGCACCGAGAGGTTTTTTAGGTGGATGCTCAAATATGGTAGTTTTTAGTAGCAACTTCTAGTCCCAAAGTACGTGCCCCTGTAGGATTGTCTTAAATGACGTAGCTAAAGAATCCACTTTAGAAAAAGATATGTAGGGATTCTACCTTGGAAAGTAGATTCTCCTTCTTTTGGTGTGAGGGATATACCTGATTCCATGATATAGCTCTGATGGTCTTATTGTCGGTTAAAGCTAATACCCCACAAAATAACTATGTTTCTTCAAAGCTTTTCTTATGTCTCCTATTTTAAATTCATTGACTATATTTCATGATTTATATGACATTACTTCTTTAAGATTTTAAATGTTCAAATATTTATCATGTCTAATGTGTTTTAAGCCATTCATACTATCATGTCTATTTTATGCATATTTCCCCATAATTAGTACATTACATGTACTAATACATACTTGTGCCTACATTATTTCACAAATATAGGGTCTGACGCTCCTACCTCCAAAAGTCGTTGCTAGTTGGTTCCCTTGGCTTCTTGATGGGTGAGTCCTCATGTTACGAGGGCCGAGATAATTTTATAGCTTTTTGTCATTTCCATTTTTGACTTGGTATGTGATGTACGGGTTACGTCCCAATCACTTTCCTTATGATGTATTGGATGGCTTATTGAGACTTATGTTAGACTTCAACTTTGTCAAACTCTTTTGGAATATGAAATGTTATCTTTTGAATTCTTTATTCCTATAATCTTGTATGATGTATGCTAAGTGGTTTGTATAGGGCCTCTAACGTTTTTATACACTATGTTACACCTAGGGTATACTTTGGGTCGAGACAACGCTTCTTGGGAGGCAACAAATGTTTATTTTATTGGTTTCAATAGTGTGTATTGTGGGTATAGGTTAAACTGAAGTCAAAAAATTCAAAAGGATGCAGAAGGCGATGCAAAGTACACAGTTTGTGATGCACCACATGATTAGGCAGACATCTTCATGTTTGCCTTTTGCGCAAAATTTTTGGATAAATGGTACTGTCAACTTCGGTGAAAAAAGACCAAATCGGCAACTCACCGAATCACACAAGGCGAACTCCATTAGGTTCGTTGAATTGACCATCAGGTTTGAAAGTTGTTCAGGTAGTATTGACAAGGTGAAGCTCCTTTTGCGATTCACCGAATGCATTTTGTGATATTAGTAATAGACCGCCGACTGTGCCTAAGATCAATAGGCCAAGAGTCTTTTAAAATTTTAAAAAGAAAACTTTAATCTTCTTGAGCTCTTTCACTTCCAGAACTCCTTATACCTTTGTTTCTTTGCATTTGTATACCCATTTGCACAGATTTACTTGCATGAAGTGTAGTCATGTGCATGCTTCTCAATACTTGAAACCCTAGATTGAATCCTTCTTCTTCAAGATTTCTTGAGAGAGAAATATTTGAGAGAGGAGACTTGTTCTTCTTTTTGGTGAATTTGAAGAGAATGAAGTGAATGAACTAATTTGGGGGTTGGAATCACTTATATAGGGGTCTTAGTGAAGGGTAAAACGACGTAGTATAGGGATAAAATAATTAGGGAAAGACCAAACTTCCCCGAAAATAACCGCAAACCTACCAACCTATGGACCACTGTCGACGGACCGTGTAGTGATCGACGGTCCGTCATGCACGGCCATTGACTGTGGTTAGAAGCTGAAATTTGGGGTCCTGACCTATGGACCCTTGACCACGGACCGTGGATTGACAGATGGTCAGTTGGTCAGGCCGTGGTTCTGGACCTCTAGAATTGAGTTGGGGTGGCCAACCACGGACCACACCTATGGTCCGTGGTCCCATCCACGGGCCGTGGGTGGCTTTCGTCGGTTGGCACCTGCATCTTCTCTAAATTGATACTTTGCTCTTTTTCGAATCCGGGGCATTACAAATTATGAACTATGCTTAGGAACTTATGAAATATGATCATGAATTTGATAGAGAATTCATGCATGTTTTATGAAAATAAAGATTTATGCCTAAAAGCTTGCTTTTAAGATACAATGTATGATTTGTGAAAGGTTTTCTCACATTTGAATGGAATCATGATTTGTATGCTTAGGATGATAGGTGTCTTAGCATGGATTCATGGTTTGAAAGGAGCTACTTTAAATATGAATATATGTTTATTGGTAGTCTTTTATTGTTGCCTTTCCAAGTATTTTGATATGATTATGATTATGTATTTTTCTGTTGGGATTTACTTATAACCGAGAGGACATGGAAGGGAGTCCTTACGCATAGAATAGGTTTGGTCTTTCCTAGAATTCCATTATCCCAAACAACGTACACCCGTAGGATTGCCTTAACTGACCTAGCTAGTGGATCCATTTTAACATAAATGAATGATACAGAGTTCTACCTTGGCAAGTAGACTTTCTCTTTTTGATGTGAGGGTTACATCAGATTTCATGTTATAGATCAGATGGTCTTATTGTCGGTTAACGATATATATCCTACAAATGAACTGTACTTTCTTCATGTGCCTTCTTAAATATTTTCCATGGTTTTCTATATGCATTGACCTTGTTCATGATTTAAAATTTTTAGTTAAAGGATTTCATTACGTTTTACTTTGTCATGAATATTATTTTTAAAGTTCACCATATTGTCAAACCCCTGTTTTTATCCATTTCCCCATACTTATTACATTTATCATACTAATGCATATGTGTACCTATATTGTCATGACCCAAAAAGTACACCCTAGATGTTACATGGTGTATAAGACCCCGAAAGACCCTACATAAGCCATTTGATATATACACACAACACATAACACGGAAAAGCAAGAAATCTCATAAGATTTTAAAGAGTTTGACATAAGTAGAAGTACATCAATGTCTAGACAAGCCATATATTATATCATTAAGAGTGGTCGGGACATAACCCATACACAACATAAAAAGTCTAAAACATATAGACATAGGCAATCAAAAATAAGTATTATGGTCCTCGGAACATGAGGACTCACCTATTCTTGGTCTTGGAATTGTCAATGAGATCACAAAAAATTAACACTAAGAGAGGACGTCATGTTCTACATTAGTTAAATGATGCAAGAACAAGTATGCATTAGTGGATCATCAGCAAAGCGTAATAAAACACTTTTATGTACTTTAATTCATTTTGTGGGATATTAGCTTTAACCGATAATAAACCATGCAAGCTATAATATGGAATTCAATGTAAATACCAAATTGAGAAGCGAGTGCCTACCTACCAAGATGGAACTCCACATCATATCATATGCAATATGTGGATCCACTAGCTAGGTTGTTCAAGGGAAACCTATGAGGGCACGTAATTAGGACGTAGAGGTTTCTACTAGAGACTACCCTATTTGAGCCTCCAGCTCAAAGTTCTCTCAATGCTAAGTTAAATCCCAATGGAATAATCATTTACAACAGTAATCATAATCCATATAAAAGAATAATTCAATTACTAATCAAAGATAAAACAACATTGAGTAGATCCTTAAATCTTTAATCAAGTCTAAGTTAGAAAACCCTTCACCAAGCCATCATCTCTTAAAATGTGAGAAAACATTTCACAATTCATTGACTCTCATCTTAAACTTATCCTACATCTTAAATCATTCCTTTTCATAAATCATGCATAAGTTAATGAAAACATATTTATAGATTCATACTTGTTCTTCAAATTCATGCAAATTAGGGCTCATAGTCAAAATCATGATTAATGCATGGGTTCATGTGATTTCAATTGAAAATCATGTAGTTCAGTTAAAACAATCATAATAAGATCATAATCGATTATTTAATCCATACAAATAGAAAACATCAGGAATTTGAATGAAAACCAATAAACTTTGTGAAATTGAATTAGAGAAATGAAGAAACGTTGGGGACTCAATGGGTGAATGGAACCCATTGATAAACTCACTATATACCTTGATTGAATCACTAAGAAATGATGAAGAAATGAGACTCGATCGTCAAGAACTCTAGCTTTCTCTTCCTTGATCTAGAGAGAAGATTGCTTTTTTGAAAGAACCTAGGAGAGAATTTATGAGTTTGATTGAATGAGGAAGTTGGGGAAACTTCTTAGGGTAAAGGGTAGTTATAGGGCTTAGATTTAGAGTACTATGTACATTAAATGCATTGGAAAATACCAAAATACCCTTTAAAAATAACTACTACACAGACCTTCGGTTGCAACCTACAGTCCCTAGGAATTTCTACAGTCCTTCCTTGTCTACTGTAGAACCAACTTTAGAAGCCCAAGTATTCAATCATATCCCATGAGACCATTCTACGACCTGTTGAACTTTCTACGGTCCGTAGAACTCATCCGTAAAATTCAACTTTCACCTAAATATTTCACCAAGTCTGGAACTTTTCAACAAGACCTTCCTACGTCCCGTAGAACGATTGATGGCCCGTCAAATCCTTCTGTATGACTGAGGCCTAAATAAAATCTCTGAATTAATCATATGGTTTCAATCTACGGGTTGTCAAATTTCTTGCGATTCATCATGTTCATCCGTATGTCAACTTTAGAACCTTAATTTTTTTAAACCTCAACCCAACCTCTAAGGTTTCGCTTTTATGGCTCGTAGGAGATCCTATGATTCGTAGATTGGACTCGTAGTTCATGTTGACATCCAAATTTTGCATTTTTGTTTTCCTTTTGACTTTCCAACTTCTGGGATATTACAATATCTCCCCCTTGGTAATATTCGTTCTCGAATGGGACACAAACTAGCATGAATAGAATAGGAGAGAAACTAACAACCAGACATAAATGTAAATTTCATCAAAATGAATATAAACATGGACCATCACTACTAGCTACATTATAACATCAAAAATAAAGTTTTCATGAATATGCCTGCAAATAGAACTATCGGAATGCTTAAAACGCATGATTGAGAAATATTGAACCATGAGGGACTAATACCTTGAGCAAGAGTAGGAGCGGAGGGAAAGAGATGAGGATATCAGCATATCATATTAGCTTCGGCCTCATAAGTAGCACCCTGAACTAATTGATTCCTCGAAAGAACCTTTACGAAAGGAACTTCTTTGTTTCTCACTCTTCAGACTTGCAGGTCTATGATTTCAACCAGAACCTCTTCACAAGAAAGATTCTCTTTCTCCCCCACCTTCCAAAGGAACAATAGATGTTGGATCTCCAACAAACTTCTTCAATAAGGAGAAATGAAATACCAGACGTACCAATGCAAATTTATTAGGCAACTCAAGTTAATAATCAACCTTGCCAATCTTATATGGGCCCACACACTGAAGACTAAACTTCCCTTTCATTCTAAAACTCATGATACCCTTCATGGGTTAATTTTTCAAGTAGACCCAATCATCTCCATAAAATTCTAGTTCCTTTCTTCTAACATCGAAATAAGATATTTGTCAACTTTAAGCCAATTTCAACCTCTCACAAATAAGTTGAACCTTTTCTAATGTCTCATGCACCAACTCGGGCCCTATCAAGGGAACCTCACTTTTAATCAAATATGACAAGAATCATAAGAAAGCTAATCGAAGCTATATTCGACCTACCCCCCCCAAAATTGGTATCAGAGCTATGTACGAAAGAAATAACAACAACGAGAAAATTATAACATGAAAACTAGTTTATACGCTAAACAAGTTAGTATCACTTATAAAAATATAAATACCGACCAATTAAGAATTATCAATTACGAAAAGGAATATAAAAGACTTAAAAAGCTTGAAAAGTTTTTAAAACAAGTTAATAATTACCATCAAGTACCCCAACTATTAAATAGAATATATTGGGAAAAATCAGCAGTAGAAAGTGAAATAGA
>JAJONR010006960.1:0-23115 GCA_029582245.1 Solanum etuberosum
AATGTTTTAAAGACTTAAGTTTCCTATTTTATGGCGAGTTGAATATATTATTTTTATTCAGTTTTTAAGCTTTTGTATGCTTGAGTTAGTCTTCCGCTTGTAGTCAGCCAGGATGAGGATTCGCTTGGGGACCAGCAATGGTTCTTGAGTGCCGGTCATGTCCAGGGTGTAGGCTCGGGTCGTGACACCTTTCCTCTACAAACTAAACATAATATTAAAAAAGACCCATTGAAAAAAGACTATCTAGAAATATCTAATTTTCTAACCGACATCATGGGTCCAAAGTCCCTCTTTTGGATATTCGTAGTTGTGTTGATTGATAGTGTCAAGTATGTCGCCTATTCTTTCATGCTTCCATTTAAAGGATCTAATCCTCTGGGGAAGTCACCTGAAGATGGAGTGTTCATGTAGCAGAACCATCATTGATAAACAATTTTGTAGATAGCATAAGATCTAATAATAGTCCTCATTGTTCACATAGCTTCAATATGTAATATTATAACTTTAAACAACTATCATTAACTAATGGAGGGTGATTGTCGTTTTCTTTATGTGTGATATGTTTCTACAATAATACATTTTCACTCCTTAATTATCGAAAGAAGAAAGTGAATGCTCCTTTGAGTTATATGAATTATGTGTGTGCATTCTATATTTATATTTACTCAAAAATGACTAATGTAGTTGGAAATTCCTTACATTAGCAAATAACAAGAAAACATTTGACTTTCTCTGAAATGATATGACATCTTAGATTCATTTTTAGTTCTGGGATACCGAAATAGATTCACCTTTATGTATTTGAAAGCAGATTCTCAAATGATATTTATATACTGATTTCAAGATGTGTTTCATTTATTTACTGTGCTTATGCTTATTGAAAACTCATAAGTTCTTGTTACATGTTGCCACCCAAGTTGATTATCTTAGTGTCACCTTATATACTCAGTACATTTCATATACTGACCACATACTTTTCTTTGAACTGCATCCTCTTTTGATGTAGATTCAGGCGTTCACTCTTAAACTTGTGGCTAGACAAGTTATAGCTTTTCAATCAGTAGTTGGTGAGTCCTACTCATTCGGAGACTTCAAAAAGTAGTAACTAGTTAGGTTTTTCATCAGGACAAATACTTTCTTTGCGATACTTGGGAGGCATGTCCCGACAAAACTTAAATATTCTTTATTCTAGTAAGTAGAAACTTTACTTCAGACATTAGTTGTTTAGTTGCATGGATCTTTCAGTCATATCATTCAGATATATGTTAATTACTGCTTCAATTAATTATGCTTTAGCTTCCGCTGGCACTTCATAGAATGTCAAAGTAGTTCATTAGCAGCATGCCATTACCAAGGGTCCATTTGGGGTCATTCGTGATCCTGAGTGTCGGTCACAAGTAGTGTGTAGACTCGGATCATGACACTAATATTTTTTTTTTCTATCAATTGATAGAAAGATACCAAATATCAGGGGATAAAAAATGAAGCCACTTCAAGCTTGATCTCGTATATAGCTAGACAACAACTAATTGCTAAAAGTAGAAGTGTACCTGTGATGTTACTACTGTTCTTCAAGTAGAAAATCCACTTAGAAAATTTGAGGAAGTAAGAAATTTTCTCAAAGGTAAAGCCAAACTTCTAAAAATAATTTTGAAGGAGAGTAGACTGTTTTCATGAGAAAAAAGATTGGATCACCAATTAATTAGAGTCCTAAGCTCGCACAATAAACATTCAATCAACAAAATACGTTACACCATCTCAAAAAAGACGGATTTGCAACTCAGTTAAGGATTCTTTTTAACTCACAAAAACTTAAAATCTATCTAGTAAAATGTCAAAAGGAATTGCAAGTGCAATTGCCGGACATAATTACAAAGAACATAGGCGTGGAATAGTAGTAACAAAATAAACCATCGTCGCAATACTTGTTAGAGCTTTAATCGATGTAACTGGACAACAACGAATTGCTTGAGTTTTAATTAGCTTATGCATTTAATTGTTCATACTTTAAGCTTGATTTGATATCTATCAGTGTGAATTATGTTAGAAAATGAGATATTTCCAGATGGTTTGTGTTTAATGGTTCTTTTTTTAAATATTATGTTAAGTATGTAAAGGAAAGGTAGTCCTTGTTTTATGGAATATGTTTTGTAAGAAAGTCAATAGTGGTTGGATGTGTATGGTCCTCTACTAACTTTGGAAAAGCTTATGTAGATATATGTGTGTATGCCTTTTGAAATCTGATTATGAATGAAAATTACATCTGCTGAACCTTATCTTTTTCTCTAAAGTTTCAAATCCTAACAGTGGTATCAAGAGCCCTTCTTCTTGAGGGATATGTGAAGGCAAGAAAGCTAAGGTTTTTTCTCCAGTTCTTCTAATGTGAGAGTTGAGCAACAGTAACATGGCATCCACCAGCTTCTTGGGTGCAGGCCCTCCTATGTTTACAGGAGAAAATTATCACATATGGGTGATAAAGATGAAGACTTATCTCAAATCTCTTAGTCTATGGGAAACAATTGAAAGTGAAGATGATCCTCTTCCACTTGGACCAATCCAACAGTTGCATAAATGAAGATTTATGAAGATGCAAAGTCAAGGAAACCCAATGCTCTCACATGTCTTCATTCAGCACTTTCAGATGTGATTTTCACAAGAATAATGGCTTGTGAAAAACCTAAAGAAGTATGGGAGAAGCTAAAATAGGAGTTCGACGGAAGTAACAAAGTGAAGACTGTCAAACTCTTAACTCTCAAAAGAGAATTTGAGATGTTAAGGATGAAAGAAGGAGATACTGTGAAAGAGTATTCTGCCAAACTTGTGGAGATTGTAAAAAAAGTAAGGTTGTTTGGTGAAACCTTTCCAGATTCGAAAGTGGTGGAGAAGATGATGATAAGCCTACCAGCAAGGTTTGAGTCTAAGATTTCAGCAATAGAAGAATCTTGTGATCTGAAAAGCTTATTGGTAGCGGAATTGATCAGCAAGTTGCAGGCTCAAGAACAACGATCATGTATAAGAGATGAAGAAAAGTAGTTGAAGTGGCGTTTAAGGCAAAGCATAAAGGCAAGCAGCCAGTGAAGGACAATAGAAGGATGGATGAAGATAAAGTAGCAAAGGGGAAAACATGGAAGGAACCTTCAAAGAAAGGAAAGTTTCCACCTTGCAACCATTGTAAAAGAACCAATCCTCAAGAAAAGGATTGTTGGTTCAAAGGAAAACCATCGATTCAATGTAGGTTTTGTAGAAAAATGGGTCATATTGAGAAGAATTGTAGGCTCAAGCAGAATCAACCACAACAACGCCATGTCCAACAAGCAAATTTTACTGAAGAGTCCGAAAAGGAAGAAGAAAGCTTTTTTATGGCTTCTCATGAAGAAAACACAACCAACAATTCCTCATGGTTCATAGACAGTGGATGTACGAGTCATATGTCACACAATGAGCTCATGTTTCATACACTTGACAAGTCAATCAAAACTAAAGTAAGGATGGGAAATAGTGAGACGGTAGATGCACTTGGAAAGGGTTCAGTTGCCTTTCAGACTACACAAGGTACAATGTCTATACATGATGTGTTGTATGTTCCTTCTTTAGCATGTAACTTGTTAAGAGTGGCTCAAATGATGCCTAAAAGCTATTCCTTATTTTTTAAGGACAAACATTGTTTGATTTTTGACTCCGAAGATAGTTTGATTTTTAAAGTAGAAATAGTGGATAAAACTTTTCCTTTAGATGGGAGGTTTGATAGTGCAAATTTTACAAGTAAGGATGAGTCATGGTTGTGGCATAAAAGATATGGTCATTTTAACTATGCTACTTTAAAGTCTATGTATGAAAAGGGCTTGACTAAAATTTACATGATATTTCACTTTCTAAAGAAGTTTGTGAGTCATGTCAGATGGGGGTAAGGTACACATGAAATCATTTCCTAAAAATGTTACCTGGAGGGCAACTGAAAAACTTGAACTAGTTCACACTGATGTGTGTGGACCAATGCATGCATCATCTTTGGGACACAATAAATATTTTGTGCTCTTTATTGATGACTTAACAAGGATGACTTGGGTGTATTTTCTGAGTAACAAGTCTCAAGTATTTTCAGTTTTCAAGAAATTTAGAGCTTTTGCAGAAAGACAAAGTGGTTGTAAGCTAAAGGCTTTGAGGTCAAACAATAGTGGTGAATACACGTCAAATGAGTTCAATAAGTATTGTAAAGATATGGGGATTGATCACAAGTTGACAGTAAGCTATTCACCCGAACAAAATGGAGTCTCGGAGAGGAAGAACAGAACAGTAGTTGAAATGGCTAGATGTTTGTTGCTGGAAAAGAAACTGCCAGAAAGCTTTTGGGCAGAAGCTATTCATACTTCAGTGTATTTGATAAATAGGTTGCCGACAAAAGATGTGGATGAAAAGACTCCTATTGAGGCATGGAGTGGAATACAGCCATCTGCCAAGCGTCTAAAAGTTTTTGGTTCAATATGCTATTCTCATGTTTCTTCCGTCAAAAAAAGCGAACTTGAACCGAAAGGTGAATTGGGCATCTTTATTGGTTATTCATCACAAGCCAAGGGTTATAGAGTTTTTAACTTGCAAACAAAAAATATTTTAATCAGAAGAGATGTAGTCGTGAATGAGCATGCTTATTGGAACTAGGATAAGGAGCAAATTGAGAAAGATAATGATGATTTTCAGAACTTGAGTCCACTGCCTGAAATCCAATCATTTGGCTCGGAAAATCTGGAAGAAGATGAAGAATCAAACGGTGAATCCTCACTTGATTCGCCAATTTTAAAGACAAGGTCCCTTTTCAAGATATACGAAAGATGTAATGTTGCAATCTCGAAACCAAATAGCCATCAAGAAGCATCAAGACATGAAGTTTGGATTGAAGCTATGAAGGAGGAGATTGGTATGATAAAGAAGAATGATACTTGGAAGCTGGTTGATAAACCTAAAAACAGAATGTAATCGGGGTGAAGTGGGTTTATAGAACCAAACTTAATCCCGATAACTCAGTTTATAAATACAAAGCAAGGCTTGTTGTGAAATGTTACGCGCAAGTTGCAGGTCTAGATTATGGAGACACGCTTGCACCTGTTGCACGACATGATACTATTAGACTTCTATTTGCTTTGGCAGCTCAGTCAAATTGGAAGTTGTATCATCTGGATGTGAAATCAGCATTCTTAAATGGACAGTTGCAGGAGGAGATTTATGTTGACCAACCAGAAGGTTTTCAAGTTGCAGGAATGGAGGATAAAGTCTACAGACTTCATAAGGCATTGTATGGATTAAAGCAGGCTCCTCGAGCATGGTACAGTAAGATTGATGATCACCTAATGCATTGTGGCTTCAAGAGAAGTGAAAATGAAGCCACTTTAT
This sequence comes from Solanum etuberosum, assembly GCA_029582245.1. Classification (NCBI taxonomy): domain Eukaryota; kingdom Viridiplantae; phylum Streptophyta; class Magnoliopsida; order Solanales; family Solanaceae; genus Solanum; species Solanum etuberosum. The sequence goes on from JAJONR010006960.1 coordinate 5,386, forward strand.
ATGTGCAGAAGGCTAAAGAAGGAGATGTGCTTGTGGTGTCACTCTATGTTGATGATCTTCTGGTAACAGGAAGCAATGAAGCTATGGTGAATCAGTTCATACAAGAAATGGAGACCAAGTTTGAAATGTCAGATTTGGGTGAAATGAGTTACTTTCTGGGAATGGAGATTCATCAAGCTACTGTTGGAATCTTCATTTCTCAGAGAAAATATGCATGGAATATTCTTAAAAGGTTCAATATGGAGAGGTGTAAGTTTGTACCGACCCCACTAGTTCACAATGAAAAGATTTTGAAGTTGAAGGAGGTGACAGGGCTGATCCAATCGTTTATAGAAGTCTAATTGGTAGTTTGTTGTATTTGACAGCAACAAGACCTGATCTCATGTTCGTAGCAAGTCTTCTGTCAAGGTTTATGCAAGCTCCAAGTCAAGTTCATCTTGGTGTTGCTAAACGAATGTTGAGATATATTAAAGGAACTGTTGATTATGGTATTTGGTTGAAAAGGGAATAGCAAGGGCAACTGATGGGTTATTCAGATAGTGATTGGGCAGGAAGCGTTGATGATATGAAAAGCACTTCTGGATATGCTTTTACACTTGGTTCAGGCATGTTCTCGTGGAATTCAAAGAAGCAAGAGGTGGTAGCTCAATCTTTTGCAGAAGCAGAATACATCGCCGCTGCTGGTGCAACTAATCAGGCTCTATGGTTAAGAAAGATTCTACGTGATCTGGATCAAAATGACATTGAAGCTACTGTCATTAAGGTTGACACCAAGTCAGCCATATCTATGGCCAAAAATCCAGTGCAACATGGTCGTAGCAAGCATATAAATGTGAAGTTTCATGCTATCAGGCAAGTAGAGAAGGATGGCGAAGTTCAACTTGTTCATTGCAGCTCATATCAGCAGATGGCAGACATCATGACCAAGGCTCTTCCTAAGGAGAAATTTGAAGTTCTAAGGGCTAAGTTGGGAGTATCCAAGAAAAAATCTCAAGGAGGAGTATTAGAAAATGAGATATTTCTAGATGGTTTTTGTTTAATGGTTCTTTTTTTAAATATTATGTTAAGTATGTAAAGGAAAGGTAGTCCTTGTTTTATGGAATATGTTTTGTAAGAAAGTCAATAGTGGTTGGATATGTATGGTCCTCTACTAACTTTGGAAAAGCTTATCATATATTATTATAAGTGGGAAGCTCCAAAGTGAAAAGTTGAATTACCATTTTGCCCCACTACTAAATTAAAATTTGATTAAATATAAATATTTTAATTACATAATGGTAGAATTTGAAGTTCTTAAGCCCTTTAATAATTAAATTATCATTTTCTTGATAAATGAGTACATTGATATTGCTTTTAATCGTAATCATAAATCTCATAATGGAAGAATTTGAAAAATTATGATATGGAAAGTCATTCATCACTTTAATGTAGAAATCAATTTCAGAATTTAAATTTGAATTTAAAGGGTCATTTCCTAATGCTATTTAAGAACCAACTTACAAAGATGGAAGCTCACAATAGGAAATCGAATTAAGGAAATTGCACGATTCAACATGAGAAGATAAGAGAGTTAGAAGTTGCAAGTGAGGATAACCAAAAAAATGCTGAAAATTGGTAATCAAGAAGAAAAAATAGCAGCGGAAAAAAAGAGAGTAAATTTAATACATGTGTAGTATTAAACAGTGAACAGTCTTATGTTGATATATTATCTCTAACAATAACAATGTTTTCTTTTCAGAGCATGAGGACTTTCTTTGCAATATCCTCAACTTTTCGTTCGTGCTTTCTTTCTCCATTATAGAATTTTTCTTCCATGAAGCATTTAGAATTGTATGGGTGTTGGACTTGAAGTATAGATATCAATTTAAGGTATATCTAGAAATTTTCTTATTGTGCATTTAAATGAGAACCATTAATCATTTTTGTTATTCATTTTTGCACATACTAATGTATCATATGTTTGGACCTAATAACTTAAAAATGTAACTCATTATTTTAGTTACCAAACTAAATTTTGCAGGTTCATCAAATGTCTAATCATTTGACATACAATAAAGAAGTTATTTGAATACATTGATTGTTCATCTAAATTATATATTTTTTTGAATAGCTTGTGATACTGATTAAAATGTGATTTTGACAGTAATTCATATTTTTCACAAGACTCACGTGCAAAGCACGTGTCCAGGACTAGTATAGAAATATGTGTGTATGCCTTTTGAAATCTGAATATGAATGAAAATTACCTCTGCTGAACCTTATCTTTTTCTCTAAAGTTTCAAATCCTAACAAATTGTACTCAGATAAAAAATTATTGAGAGAACATGCTCTTTTCTTTTCTTTTTTGTCTCTTGAAATGCTATAGCTCAACACAATATTCACTATATTTGGAAATCTATTCATTAAAACAAAGTAAGAACATTCACTGAATCAAGAGAGTAAAGTACAACATAAGCAAGCTTCAGAATCTGCAAGATGTCATAGAACTCCATCTATGTTGGGCTCTTCATGATTTCATCTTATTGCTTTATAAGTTTTTGAAGACATAAGCAATCATTGAAACCTTGATTTTTAAGAAAAATACCTTAGGACATTGGCTGAAATTTTTTCAGTATTATTTTTTCATTTAGAAGCAAAACAAATTTTGTACTCAGTATAGTGTGCTCTCCTATCTTTTTTTTTTTTGTTTATTGAAATTCTATAGTTCAACACAATATATACTATATTTGGAAATCGATTCATTAAAACAAAGTAAGAGTTCCAAAGATCACTAAAATCTCAGTACGACCCAGAAATTTAGAACAATTTGCAGCTTCAGACAGACAACGAATAATTGTTCTTCGGTATCACGCAAAATTATAGTTACACGCCAACTCCATTCCAACAGATATATCTTTTTTACAAAATTATGTTTCTTTATACCTTCATGACACCTAATTTTTATGATGTGATTTCTCAAACGACTAACCTAATTAAGGAATTGAATATGCCTGCTTGTTCGGAACAGGGGAAAACTTGAGAGGTTAAGAAGGGAGGCCACCTTCGGAGGTGATGCCATCCTTTAGCATATTTTAAAAAATAAATGAGTTGGTGTTTTTTAAAATAGTTCAGACTCTGATGGGTTAAGGACTTCAGACATGTAAGCTACGTGAGAAGTTTCTACTGTATTATTATTGAGTTGCTCACTATGGTCATGGTCAAGCTGAAAACAAACACACAACTAAAGAAAACATATCACAACTTAAGAAAATACCTCAATTTTTATCCTTTCTTTTCTCTTTCTGCTAGGTGTCTGGTTGTATAATCATTCAACATTTAATTGCTTAATTCACCGACGTTTAAAGATTTGAGTTTCCTAGGTAAGATGTCATATCATTTCGGAGAAAGTCAAATGTTTTCTGATTATTTGCTATGTAAGGAATTGCCAACTACAATTGTCATTTTTGAGTAAATATATAGTGCACAAACATAATACATATAAATTAAAGGTTTTTTTCGCTTTCTTCTTTCGATATTAAAAGAGACATACTGTATTATTTTTGCAGAAACATGACACATAAAGAAGACAACTATCACCCTCCATAAGTTAATGAGGATTATTAGTAGATCTTATGGTATCTACAAAACTGTTTTTTGATGATGCTTCTGCTACATGAACACTATCAATAAATGGAAGCATGCAAGAATAGGTGACATATTTGACACTATCAATAAGCACAACAATGAATATCTGAGAGACGAACTTCGGACCCATGATGCCATCTCCATCACCATCAGCCAGAACAGATACTACCAAGGAAGAAAGTGGCTTGTTCCTGCTGAAATTCTCCCGCTTTCCATCTGTTCCAGTTTGTTCTCCAGAGCTGTGAGAGGGTCTAGAAAGGGAAACAGGAGGGCCATTGAGGATCCTTCTATTTCTGTGGAGGCGCGTGCCATTCTGCCTTTCTTCCATAGATATATCTCTAGTAGAAGATGACGCATCAAACTGGAACACTTCTGTACACATGCCTGAACTCAACAAAGGTTCTGCCCAAATGAACACAAAAGATGAATTAAAATACTGGAAAGCAGAAGGCTTCTCCAAGCAATAAATTTTCTTAGAACGTTGATGAGGATATAGTGATGTCAGATATAGAATTAAGGGGCTCAAAGCAATTCAAAATGCCTAAATTCTCAAAGCAAACACTTGAAAGAGAAGCAAATGATCAACCAGATTTGCTTCAGTTGAAAGTTATTTAGGGTGTAATAGCTAGAGGAATAGAAGATTTAAGCCAAAAAAAAAGGAAAAAGGAAAAAGAAAAGAAAAACATGAATTCAAATGATATGAAGTCCTTAAACTGCTCACTCATATCACAAAGATAAGAATTAGTAGAGTCAGTCTAGATGGAACAACACCTACCGGCAACACCTTCAAGGTACCACTCCTGAATAGTTGACTTTACATTCTCTTTCTCCTCAGATCCAAGAGTCCTTTGTCCCACTGCAGGACTTCGATAAAGGCGGGGATGGATTCTCGGGATAGCAGGGGCTATATCTCCAGGAACTGCGAGGTCTGCCTCTCTATTTTTCTTATCAGCACTTCCATGAAATGCCATGGCTTTCTCACTTGCCAATACAGACTGAATTATCAAACTCCCGTCAATCTGAAAAAGTTTATCATTCCTTGGGACATATAAAGAGGCTTTCAGAGGATCACTACCATTGCCCACAAGAACAAACTCATCTGCAGCCTTATTGGTATTTTGTTGATTACTTTCACCCTGACCTCCCCTGCCACAATGTGAGCTATGATATTTTCCACCGTATTTTCCATAATAACCAGTCCCATTCACAGGCCCAACAATAGTCAAAACTCTTCCATGATGCTTTTCATAATATCCACTCACAAAAGGCTCTCTACTCATAAATGGTTCCCTCATACCTCCATATCTCACTTTCAATAAAGGCACCAACCCACCATAGAGCAGCATGAAGAACAACATACCAAGGAAGCTAACACTAGCAACCTTCCTTGTTTTCACCTCACTCTTCTTTTTCTCCAATTTCTTGTTACTTTTTGGCGCGGGCGCTAGTGCTTGTGATTTCAACTTTGGAATGGGAAATAATGGCACTTGAGATCCTTGCCGCTTCATCATGTAAGGTGGTGTATATGAAATCCATGGAGAAGGATAGGGATAAATCACGGGGGTTGACGGCACTTCAGGAGGTACACCAGTACCTCCAAGGTGTGCCTTTAGAGTTATATTTTCTGCCATTGCATAGGATAAATTTGCATTCAAATGTTGAATTGTTGAATGAAGCATTCTAACTTTATCCTCTAACTCCTCAACATAATGCTTTTTTCTTTGCCTTGACAAGTGAGCACTTTCTTTGTTCCTAGTTTTTCTAGCCATCTTCTTTTTGTCCTCATCATTATTTACATTGTCACTCAAGGAAAATATAGTGGATTTTTGGTGTTTGCTTACATTATTTGAATCTTCAGTTCTCTTTTTCCTTTTCAACAAATTGCTACCGTTACTTATATTAGCAGTGACATCCTCTAAATTGAGTTTTTGTTTTACAACTCCGCCTTTTAGTGAATTATTTCCTAAATTTAGAGAAAAATATACCGGTTTGTTCAAACCTGGAGCTTCCCCGAGACAATATTCAGAGGCCGAATTGAATGTTCCTGAAGCATCATCAAAATTCCCCATCAGTTGACTCTTAGGTTGACCAAAGCTATTCGGGTTCATCTGACTTGAGTCCAAACCCGACTCCGACCCGAGACAGTCTGGCAGACAATTAGGGTTTTGAAATGCATCATCATTGGTAGGGTTTGGAAAAATATCATTGAATGATTCATCAAGAATGATGGCATCGGTTGTGAAATTAACATTTGGAAATTCCATAGGGAAATCTTCGACATTTTCTTGGTATGTTGCGGTCATGTGTAGGGCGTAAAAAGTACGGTCAAGAGGTTGAACTGCAAGACCCTCGAACTCCCCAATGAAATTCACTTCTTCAGCCGGTGGTGGATCGGCCATATCTAGAGTTTTTCAGCAATTGATCAGAGATTTAGAGAGAGACAGGATTGGAATAGAGAGGAAACTGAGAATTACTTTTCATTTATAGTTTTATTTTTTGGCATTGTTAAGATTGATCCATTAGATTTTGTAGATATCATATCTAAGAAATAAAAAATTCAGATTCTTGATGTTTCAAAAATAATTTTGTAAGATTGTTTTTAGTTGGTAATGTTTATTTTACCAATAAGAGCATGTGCGAATACACGAATGCTCTCTTAAATGATTAAACCTTAAGAAAAAAATGTTAATTTTTCATTGAATTAGTAAAGTGTGTAAATATGTGATCCAAGAACTATTTGATTCTATTTATTTTCTCTATGCCTCTTTATTTCACACTTAGAAGGTCATAATCTAGAGTTCGGTGACTTGTATATCTTTATTTGATTCTATTTATTTTCTAAGGATGTTAATAAGTGCAAAATTTATGGGGCTTCTAGATGAAAAAATAATGCTAAAGAATTTTCAGCCAAGGTCCTTAGGTATTTTTTGTTAAAATCGAGGTTGCAAAAATTGTATAGGTCTTCGAAAACATTTAAAGCAATGAGATGGCATCATGAAGAGCACCACAAAGATGGAGTTCTATGACATCCTCTAGATTGTGAAGGCTTATGTTGTACTTTATTTTAATGAATAGATTTTCAAATTTAATAAATATTGTGTTGGGCTATAGAATTTCAAGAGACAAAAAAAATCAGGAGAGCATGTTCTCTCAATAATTTTAAATCTGAGTATAGTTCACACTAATAGATATTTAATCAAGCTTAAAGTCTAAACAATTCTATGCTAAAACTCAAGCAATCAGTTATTGTCTAGGGACATCGATTAAAGCTCGAGCAAGAATTGTAATGACCGTTGATTTTGTTACTACTATTCCATGCCTCTGTTCTATGTTAATTTGTTGCAGTTGAACTTGCAATTCATTTTGATATGTCAGTGGATAGATTGCTAGTTCATTCTCTTTGATAGATGGCTGGATAGTTTTGCGAGTTAAAAAGAACCTTTAGTGAGCTGTAATTTTGTTTTGAGATGGTCGCAGATATTGTTGATTGTCTGTCTATTGCGCGAGCTTAGGACTCTTATTAATTGGCGATCCAATCTTTTTTCTCGTCAAAAGAGTCTACTCTTCGTCAACATTATCTTTAGAAGTATGTCTTTACCTTTGAGAAAATTTCTTACTTCCTCGAAATTCCTAAGTGAATTTTTACTTGAAAAACATTAGCAGCATCACTTGTAGCACTTCTAATTTTATCAATTTGTTGTTGTCTAGTTATATATAGATCAAGCTTAGAAGAGCCTTCACATTTTTATACCCTCGTACTGATAATTTTCAATCAGTTGATAGAGCAAACATAATTATTAGTGTGCTTATTTTCTTCACTAATTTTAGAGATCACTGAAATCTTGGTGGAACTCAGAAATTTAAAACAATTTGCAGCTCCACACTGACAATGAACAATTGTACTCCGGTATCACTCCAATTTATAGTTACAAGCCACTCCATTCAAACAGATATATCTTTCTTTGCAAAATTATCTTTCCTTATACATTAATGATTCTTACGATGTTATTTCTCAAATGACTAATGATGGTGTAATAACCAAAAATACAAATATTACTGTTGAAAATAAAATGAATAAAAAATGAATAAAGCATCAATCAGGCTGAGACACGGATATCTCGCTCTCTTTAAGGAGATTTAAGCCCACTGTGGCATCATCTTCACCGATCTAGCAGTATTACTTTTGACTTGTCCCCTCTAGGATATAAAATCTCAACAACGTTGTACAACTCAAGCAACTCCAGATTAGTTGAAGTGTTCAAAGCTCCACAAACAAACACCCTCCGTCCACATATAATTACTCTCTTTTGTATATGAATTAGTTAAAGACTAAGAATTTTTTTCGTTGTCTCAACTCTTTCTTTCACTACACTAATCTCAATATAATACTTCTCATATTTCTTCCACTATTTCTCTTGTTGTTTCTTATTGTACTCAACACAAATGAAGACCATCACTATTTATAGGGGAGGAAATTGTAACACCCCAGAAAATTTCTAAGCTAAGACCCGAATCATTCTATAACACCTCGCACTTCTACTTTTAAAATTTAAATCATTCGTGTAACACCTCGGACTTCAAAAAAGGCTAAAGAGGGCTAAGGGGAAAGTCCACGAACCCAAAATGGACCATGGACCCTTCACGACACCTTAAATGGTCCGTTTAGGGGTCCACAACCCGTTTAGGGCATGGTTGCCAACCGTCTAGGGCTGCCAAGGTAGGGGTCACCTGGACGGGACCCTAGACGGCATGTGGTGGCTTGTACAGTCCGTTTAGGGGTCCGTACAAGTCACACATCATATTTTAAGTTTTGGGTCAACTTCAAAAAATCATGTCTCTCAACACATAATGAATTAGGTGGCCAATCACATATCAAATTAAAGGTCTTTGAGTCCTCTTTTCAACGCCACCAAGTTTGCCTCATTTTGAGTTCGGAGTAAAAAGTTATACCCATTTTAGTGAAGCACTATCAGACAGGTGAAGTTTCACGACCGGCTATATGGCCTGTGAAGCCTTAAACGGTCCGTGAAACCTCCATTTTAAGGCACTCCGTCATTTTTAAAGTTGGGGTCATTTTGGTCCTTCCCCTATGTCGTTTTTAACCATATTCTAGGTCATTTTTGAGTGTTTTAACTGAGTATATTATTCAACTAACTAGTTTTCATCAATCTGAACATTCAAGTATTTAGAAATTCTATTAAGACTCACCTAACGTTTCTCTTCTCCAACAAGAACCCTAAAACCTGCAAGTCAAAAATTCAAGATGCAAAGAAAATCCTTCCACCTAAGGTTTTCCCATGTACTTCCGCTCTAAGAACTTCATAAAAGAGATTCTTTTATCAAGAGCAAGCACCAAGATTCAAATATCAAAGGTTTCCTCCAAAAAGCTAATGTTCCTCTTCAAGCTCAAGATAAATCAAGTCTCCACCAAAGTTTCCATTCTAAAACCTTCATAATCAGGTATGTAAGGCTATTCATAGTGTTGGACTAGTTTTTCCTCACACTCTACATCTCAATTCAGTCAGAAATCACCACATCTAAAGGATCTATTCATAGTTCTTGATATTTGAATTTTGTTCTTTAACAGTTGAGGTTTTGATTCCTATTTTTGCATGTGAATATTATAATGTTTTTCATGCTTAGTATCACATGAACCTTATTGATTTAGTAAAGTTATGTTTTCAAAGGAAATTGCATGAAAGTTTCTCATATATTGATTTTGGACTTGAAAGATAAGTTCATAATCATACGTTTTAAAAGTGTAAGTTTTGAACAAAATCCTTGAAATGAGAATCAAATCTTTTCATTTGTACCATTTGAGAGTTGAGAAAGAGCATTGTTGTTGTATTGAAAAGTGCTTCAGAAAAGCAAAGTGACAAGTAATGTAATAGTCCTTTTCTTTGTAAAGGGTGAATTGAGCATAATTGATATTGATTATTTTGGGAGTAGTATCGAGCACCGAATTGAGTAAGAGTCTATTATAACTCAAAAGGCTCATAAAACTACATAGCCAACATAGGATAGGATAGCACTGATTCTTCGTGTGACTCCTTAGTGCCTCTGAGAAGGCCTATTAGATGGATCCATAGTTACAGTAGCATCCTTGTCACACCCCGAGGCTACCCCCTTGACGTAACACGGGACCTAGGATCAGGAGTGACCCCAAGCTAACCCTAAAGCTGGCATATCATACGCATACTGAAACATCTGAATAAAGGGATACTATGCCAAAGCTAAAACATGAGATAACTGAAAGATGGGAAATGCCCAATACTGATTTGAAGTATGAAAACATACTAAGAGTTCAGTGATACTGAACATTCACTCAAAAGCTAGAGTTGAGTCTAATACTATGTCTGAAAAAGCCTCTACTGACTAGAGTTGCTGGGATATGCCCCCAGCTAACTCTAGCAAAACTGAAAACTGAAAGGAAAGAGTGAATGTGAAAAATATGTCCATTATCCTCGAAGTATGAGGACTCACCACTGAAGCTGCTGAATATGGATCGGGAACCGATCTATGCGTGATCTGGATGTTGAGTACCTGAACCTACATCATGAAAGGATGTAGCGCAGAGTATGCGTCAGTACTTGGAATGTACTGAGCATGCAGGATATAGATAATAGCTGAACAAAGCATAACTGAGCAATGATATAATCTGAACAGAAACATAGATACTGAAATATAACTGAAAGCTGAGCTAAATGAAATGACCAAGTACTAATCATGAACCTGACATGCTGAGACTGAATACTGAAGCATAACTGAAAACGTGGTCAATGCACTAGAGTCTGACTGTGGGAGCTACTATTAACCGACATAAAACCACGTGAGCTAAACATGGAGTCCGATGTATACGCCCCATCGAGAGGACCCAATATACCTTGCTAGGGGTATAAAGGCATGACTAGCGTGATCACTAAATCTGATGCCCACAGAGAAGACTTATAAACCTATGGGGGCACGTAGTTCTGGGACTATGAGGGTACGCTGAACCCTAGTCCAACTAGGTGATAAGCCTACTCCCAACTGGAAATGTGTAAGACACAACATAACTGAAATACTGGATAGCTCAATGTTCTGACATGCAAATCTGAGAATGCAACATTTAGGAACTAACAATGTAACATTCGAAAATTGGAGCATGTTTATCTGTTTAACTGACCTAGCAAGTGTAATTCATGAACTAAGAGAATCTACACAAACTAGGGTTCTGAGTTTCATACAAGGAACTAAGCAACGATTTCACGGAAACATGATAATCTGATTAAGAATGTTATAACAGCTAAATCACAACCAATATCTAAGGTTTTTGAAACCCTAGGTCTAAACAAGATATAGAGAATCAAGGAAGTGACTGAATTATAGGGACCTAGTGGATGAAAGGAACCCACTAGTGAAATCCCACATACCTGGTGACAAAATTCACGGAGAAATCCTTCGATTTCGGGTCTGAAACTTGAAGAACACTGCTGCTTGTTCTTGCGAGGTTTGGTCGACTTTTTCCTCTTCTTTTTGCTCCAAGTTTGGATGATTTTTGGAGAATGAGGGTTCTGGGTAAGTATGACTAAGTTATTAGGCTTAGACTGAGTAAAACGACGTAGTTTAGGCATTAAATGATGTAGTTTAAGGGCCCCAACGCATAGGGAAAAGACCTAAATGACCCTAACTTAAAACCTGACGAAGGCCATCCACGGAGGGACCTACGGACCGTCGGTTGACCTACCAACTTTAGGTAGCGGTCGTCAGTCAAGCTCTGTCCGATAGGGCTTCACTAAAACAAGCATAACTCTTTACTCTGAGATGGGATTTTAGCAAACTTGGTGGCGTTGGAAAGAGGATTCAATTATCTTTCATTTGATAGGTAATGGGCCACCTAATTCATTTTGTGCTATAAGATATGTCCATTTGAAGTTGACCCAACAACAATTTCCCTCTAACTGGCTCCTGACCCTCACCTACGGTCCGTATGTCCAACCACGGACCGTACTGATCGTCCGTGGGTGGGATCAGAAACTATAAAGATTTGGGCCTTAACGACGGAACCCCACCTACGGTCCGTGGACCTACCTACGGTCCGTGGGTGGTTCCGTTGGTACTGACACCAGTTTTCTAAAAACTAGGATTTTTCTTCATTTTGAGATCCGAGGTGTTACATTATCTCCCCCTTCGGAACATTCGTCCTAGAATGAAGTCTAAACAAGCTGAGTAGTGAGGGAAGGAGCTGCAATCCCTACCACTAAGGACTAGAAACTGATATCTAACTGAACAGGGTTCCATGAACATGTAAATATGCTGAAATGCAAGAACAACTGAACGTACAAGATACCAAGACTGAATTCACGCAAGAGCAAACTAAGAGACTGAAGAGGAACTATTGCCAGAAGTTGAAACGGAATCGAATGGAAAGAGATGAGGGTACATATCCATCATGACTGTTTTTGCTTCCCAAGTAACTCCCTCTACTGACTGACTCCTCCACAAAACCTTATTTCTCAACCTACGAACCATACGGTCAAGAATTTCAACTGATACTTCTTCATAGGTGAGACTATCTTTCATAGTCACACTCTCTAATGGTACTATTGATGCCGGATCACCCACACACTTCTTCAACAAGGAAATTTGAAAGACTGGATGAACCGCTGCTAGTTCTGCTGGCAACGCTAACTCATAAACCACATTACCAACCCTTTTTCAGGATTTTGTAAGGACCTACATATCTAGGACTGAGCTTCCCTTTCTTGCCAAATCTCATCACCCCCTTCATAGGTGACACCTTTAAGAAAACCCAATCATCGATTTCGAACTCTAAGTCCCTTCTCCTCACATTTGCATAGGACTTCTAACGACTCTGAGCTGTCTTTAGTCTATCTCTAATGAGTTGAACTTTTTCCATAGCCTCATGAACTGAATTTGGCCCTATCAAGGCTGCTTCACCTACTTCAAACCAACCAATCGGGGACCTACATCTACGCCCATATAGTGCCTCATATGGGGCCATCTGAATACTAGAATGGAAGCTATTATTATAGGTGAACTCTATGAGATGTAGGTGATCATTCCAACTGCCCTTGAAATCGATCACGCAAGATCTCAACATGTCCTCTAAGGTCTGAATGGTACGCTCCTCTTGGCCATCCGTTTGTGGATGAAATGTTGTACTGAGATTTACCTGAGTACCAAGACCTTTCTGAAACGATATCCAGAAATGAGAGGTAAACTGAGGACCTTTATCTGAGATGATAGACAAGGGAACCCCATGCAACTTGACTATCTCATTGATGTAGAGTTTGGCGTAGTCCTCCGCTGAATCTGTAGTCTTGACAGCCAAGAAGTGAGTGGACTTAGTGACTCTGTCTACTATCACCCAAATGGAGTCATGTTGTCTGCGAGTACGAGGTAAACCCGTAATGAAGTCCATATTTATCACTTCCCACTTCCATGTAGGAATGTTAATCTCCTGAGTCATACCTTCTGGTTTCTGATGTTCTACCTTAACCTGTTAACAATTAGGACACTTAGCCACAAAATCTGCTATGTCTCTCTACATGCCGTTCCACCAAAAGACTTCCCGTAGATCACGGTACATCTTAGTGGCACCTGGATGAATGGAATACCTAGAGTTATGAGCTTATGTAAGGATATGCTTCCTCAACTCACCCACATTAGGAACACATAAGCGACCCTGGTAACAAAGTACACCATCTCCCCCTTGGGAGAAAAGCTCAACTTTCTGCTGATGAACTGCACTTTTCAACTGAAGTAATATAGGATCACTATCCTATTTTTCCTTAACCTCCGCTACCAACGAAGATTCTGATCCATTCTGAACTATCACCCCACTATCTGATGTGTCCGTAAGGCGAACTCCTAAGTGATCAAGCCGGTGAACATCTTTGGCTAGCTCTTTCTTCCTCAACATGTGATACACTACCCATAGACAGTCTGCTGAGAGCATTAGCCACTACATTGGCCTTACCAGGATGGTAAAGCACATTCATGTCATTGTCTTTGAGGAATTCAAGCCATCTTCTCTGACGAAGATTCAATTCTTTCTGGGTGAACACATACTGGAGGCTCTTATGATCTGTGAATACATCAACATGAACGCCATACAAGTAGTGTCTCCAAATCTTTAAGGCAACTACTACGGCTGCAAGCTCGAGGTCACGAGTCGGGTAGTTCTTCTCATGAACCTTAAATTGTCTAGAAGCATAAGCCATGACCTTACCTTGTTGCATCAACACACAACCTAGGCCGACCTTGGATGCATCACAATAAATCAAATACGTATCTGAACCATGTGGTAGAGTCAAGACCGGAGTTGTAATCAACCTAGTCTTCAGTGCTGAGAAGCTTTTCTCACACTCATCTGACCACTGAAATTTGACCTTCTTCTAAGTCAGCTTGGTCAATGGGGACGCTATGGATTAAAATCCTTCAACAAATCTCCTGTAATAACTGGCCAAACCCAAGAAACTTCTGATATCTTTTGGAGAGGTGCGTCTGGGCCAGTGTTTCACTGCCTCAATTTTCTAAGAATCCACTCGGATCCCTTTGCTAGATACCACATGACCGAGTAAAGCGACAGACTGTAACCAGAATTCACATTTTCTGAACTTAGAGAATAGCTGGCGATCTTTGAGAGTTTGCAGAACAACTCTCAGATGAGTCGCATGCTCTTCCTCACTCCCATAATAAATGAGGATATCATATACTTTTTGAACACCCTGTTCATTAAGTCCATGAAAGCTGCAGGAGCATTTGTTAGTCCAAAAGACATAACTACAAATTCATAATGACCATACCGAATTCTAAAAGCTGTCTTTGGAATGTCACTATCTCTGACTTTGAGCTGATGATAGCCGGATCTGAGGTCTATCTTAGAAAAGCAACTAGCACCCTGAAGTTGGTCAAACAAGTCATCAATCTTGGGGATGGGATACTTATTCTTAATTGTGACTTTGTTGAACTGCCGATAGTCAATGCACATTCTGAGAGAACCATCTTTTTTTTTTACAAACAACACTGGAGCACCCCATGGAGAGAGACTAGGTCTGATGAAACCCTTATCTAAAAGGTCTTTCTACTTCTCTTTCAATTCCTTTAGCTTAGCTGGAGCCATTCTGTAAGGAGGAATCAAAATGGGCTGGGTATCTGGAAGGAGATCTATTCCAAAGTCGATTTTCCTTTCGGGAGGAACTCTGGGAAGATCTTCTGCAGACACTTTTGGAATCTCATTTACTATAGGGACTGACTCACGAATTGGGGTTTCGGAGTTTGAATCCTTAACCCGAACAAGACGATAGACATACCCTTTAGAGATCATCTTCCTGGCCTTAAGGTAAGAGATAAATTGACCTATAGGCACTAAGCTACTACCCTTCCACTCTAAGACTGGTTCTTTTGGAAACTGAAATAGAACGATCCTAGTTCTACAATCGACTGAGGCATAATAGGAATGTAACTAATCCATGCCTAGAATGATATCAAAATCTACAATTTCTAAATCTACAAGATCTGCTAAGGTGAATTTTTGAGAGACTGTGACAGGGCAATTTATGTATACCCGTTTAGCTATAACTGGGTCACCAACTGGAGTAGAGACTGAGAAGGGTTCTAAAAGAGTTTCTGGACTGACACCGAAGTTTACTGCTATATAGGGAGTTACAAAAGACAATGTAGCCCCTGGATCTAACAATGCATAAACATCTAAATGAAAGACTCATGTACCAGACGAAACACCCTGCTGAGTTGGGCAACCTGCTGAAGCTATAGACTGAGCCCTGTTGTGTTTACCTCCTTGACCGTGCCTGGCAGAAGGGCAATCCTTCAACCTATGGCTAGACTAACCACCCCAAAGCAGCCTGCCTTGCCTGCAAGACACTCGCCCGGATGGTTCTTACCACACTTTGGACAAGTTGGGAAAGTCCTGTTACCTGAAGTACTCCCTTGAGACTTAAAGCCTGATGTCCTATCTTTCTGATCTTGTCGAAACCTGGAGGATGGAGCACTAGATGATGAAGATGTTGGGGCTGTAGACCTCTGCTGAAACTGTAAGCGATTTCGATCGCCCGACTTTTCTGTGAGTATTCATAGTTCCCTGTTCTAACCTTCTTGTTGTCCCTAGCCATTTCCCTAAGCTTATCTCCCTCAACCTGCTGAGCATGAGTCATAAGCCTAGAGATATTCATATCCTCTAACATCATAGTATTCCTGCACTCTGTCTTCACCAAGTCGAATATCCCAAATAGAAACTTACTCATTTCTGCCCTTGGATCGGCAACCATGTGTGGAGCATACCTGGAGAGCTGGGTGAACTTAAGTCCGTATTCTTGGACTAGCATGGTACCTTGCTTCAAATTCATAAACTCGTGTGCCTTAGCTTCTCTCAACTCCCTTGGGAAGAACCTGTCCAGAAAAGCTCCAGTAAAATACTCCCAAGTCATCGGAGTTGCATCCACACCCCTACTTTCTTTCCACTGAGTGAACCAAATGTGAGCTACATCCTTAAGCTGGTAGGATGCCAACTGCACCCTATCATTACCAGTCACTTGCATCACTCCAAAAAATTTCTTAACCTCATCTATGAAGTTTTGTGGATCCTCGCCAACCTGCGACCCTCAAAACTCAGGCGGATTCATCTGAACAAAATCTTGAACCCTAGTTGCAGCTGATCAACCATTAGTGTTAGTAGGAACTGGGACATGCTGATTATTCTGATTGGCCAGACTCTGAGCCAAGAGGTGGATCGCATTCCAAAATTTTGCATTCATAACCTCATGGTCTGGAACTGGAGGAACTTAGTGTTGCGTGCATTAGCATTCCGGGAGTAAGCTCTACCAGGAGGCATGATCTAAAATGCATAACGGCGGATTTAAAAGGAGATCATACCCACGCACGATAAGAATAACAAAGAAAGTAAAGTTTTCTTAAAACACTTTGTAGCCTCCCTCTCATAGATGTGGTGCACTTCACACCAATGAAAGAGACTCTACTTAGTGTGGCTTTCAGACATCATAGGACTCTTGAACCTAATGCTCTGATACAAGGTTTTTCACGCCCCGAGGCTACCCTCTTGACGTAACACGGGACCTAGGGGCATGAGTGACCTCAAGCTAACCCTGAAGCTGGCATATCATAAGCATACTGAAACATCTGAATAAAGTGATACTATGCGGAAGCTAAAACATGAGATAACTCAAAGATGGGAAATGACATATATTGATCTGAAGTATGAAAACATACTAAGAGTTTAATGAAACTGAACATTCACTGAAAAGCTAGAGTAGAGTCTAATACTATGTCTGAAAAAGCCTCTACTGACTAGAGTTGCTGGGACATCCCCCCAGGTAACTCTAGTAAAAATGAAAACTGAAATGAAAGGCTGAATGTGAAAAACATGTCTATTGTCCGCAAAGTATGAGGACTCACCACTCAAGCTATTGAATACGGATCAGGAACCGATCTATGCGTGATCTGGATGCTGAGTACCTGAACCTACATCATGAAAGCATGTAGCGCAGAGGATGCGTCAATACTTGGAATGTACTTGTAACATCTCGCTATTTGAAAGAACTAGAAAGAGCTAAAATTAGAAAGAGTTGTTTTTGGAAAGAATGAAAAATCTGGAAAATTGGTTAAGTTAAGTTTAGTTTGAGTTTTTGGTCAACTTCAAACGACCATAACTCTTAGCTCAGAATGAGTTAGTGTGCTTCCAGATACCGTAAGAAAGCTTTTAGAATTATGTTTCCAACACTGCCGAGTTTGCGTGATTCGAAGTTCATATGAGTGAGATATTCCCATTTGAAGTTGGGATGTTCAAATAAGGAAAGTCTAAACCGGATTTTGGAAGGGCATTTTAGTCTTTTCCTTACCCAATTGTTTTATTTCATTTTTGGTAATTAAGTTAGAGTCTAATCAGAATTAGATCAGTTTACGCTTTTACCAAAAGAAGTTAGGGTTTTGAGAGAAGAGAGAAGAAGAGGAGAAAAGAGGAGAAGGAGCAAGAATCGTCAAGATCTTCAAGAATCGCTTGTGGATTTCGTCAAGGGGTGATCCCTATGAGGTATGTGAGATCACATAGCGTTGGGTTAGTTCACC